>JARYZH020002596.1:0-14826 GCA_030021035.2 Notholithocarpus densiflorus
ATATATATTATGGGATATAAATACATGTTCATTCAGTATAAGGTGTTAAATTTTTTTTTTGGTTGAAATTTTAACATTAAAAATTGTTTTAAAAAATCATAAATACATGTATCCATATGTATAATATAGTTTTGAAAGAAAAATTGGTGATTTATATATATAATTATTTTTTTATTCCAATTTAGTAGGAAGCTGGTGTTGTCTTAGTATAATTTTATAAGAATTTAAGATATTTGGTATTTCTTTTCAATTTTTATAATATTATAATTCATATTAATTTAATTATTTTTCAATTAGAATATAACTAACACATAATGTTGTAATATTTTTATTATTTTTCATTTAGAATAGAACTAACACAATATTCTCATATTCTGGGTCTATTTGGGATCCTCTTATTTTGCTGAAACTAAAAACTTTTTGCTGAAAGTACTCTAGATAAAGGTAAAAGTTAGCTAAAATAGTACAATGAAACTCATGAATAGTACCAAAAAATGCAATGAAGCTCACAAATAGTAGCAAAAATAAGCTGACTTTTTAATTTGGAGCCAAACGCATACTTTTGTGTGAAATTTTTATTTACACAATCAATAGGGTGGAGTTTACGGTTTTATTTATCAATCACACCAATTATTAAGATTTAGATACCTATGGTCTAAGCAATAAAAGTAATTCACAAGATTTGATACCAAAGAGAAAAACCAATGAAAATTTTCTTTAATGGAAAAACCACTTCGGAAACCTGTCCCGCAGGAAATATACTATAAGAAAATCAATTACAACAATTTAATTACAAAATCTTTGTATAGATAGACTTTCTATCGCAACCTCTGCAAACGGCTCACTTTGTGTCCACATGAATTAGAACATCCATCACTCCAAGGAACCTCCTTGACAATGTCCACATGAATTAGAACATCCATCACTCCAAGGAATCTCCTCGGAGATTCCTTGGAGTGAATTGTCAAGGCATTGACAATTTGCTACAGTAAACTCAATGTAAAGATCCTTGTAGTTTCAAAGAAAGGCCTGAAGCTGAAGGTGAATAAGACTCCATAATGATTTTTCTAGTTTTTGAAACAAAGCATAAGAATTTTCAAAGGAAGTACAGAAAAAAAGCAGAAGAAGAAAAGACAAACTTAAGGCTTTGATTGTTGACCATAAATTATAAAACAAAAGAACCTATATTGTGAATGGGTCTATATAGACAAACTTAGTGGTTCTTGTTTGTACTTTATAGGTTATATTATGCTTAAGCATGGATGACTGTGTTAATTTAATGTAACAGAAACAGGAACAAGAACCTAGGCTTCTAAGTTAATTTAATCTAGCAAAATCCAAAAGAGCGTAAATAAAACATAAATAAGTTTAGGGACAATTTAAAAAAAAAAACTAATGATGTGAGTTGTTATAATTGGCACTTAATAAAAAATAATGTCAGTACAAATTGAGAAAATTATTATAAAAAATAGTTGTGTCTCTACTATTCTCATAAAACTAAAACACAGCCCCCATTTTTTGCCTTCTTCCAAATTCTTCCGCCAAGGAATAAAACATTTTTTTTATATATAAGACCAAGGAATAAACCCTTTGTTGAAGAGTATAAACCAAAAATAAAAGTCTATTAAAATCAACAGTACACTGCCAGAATATAAGAACCTTCGCCAATAAAAACTAGAAAGTATTATCTAATGCCCATTAAATTGATATTTTAATAATTTTAAATAAAATTAGAATAATAGAAGAAAAATACCCTTTTTATTTAAATATATTAGAGGAACCCTACAACTATAGGTTGCTAATAGCAACATTTAAATATATTATTTTGGTGAGAAGAAGTAACCGTTAAACATCTATGCATGATTGATATATTGTTCAACACCATAACATGCTGGAGGGGGCCAAATTAAAAAAAAAAAGGCAAACGGTTAGAAGCGACTTAAAATATAGTGTTGTAACATAAAGACACATTAGTGCTTAGGCCGGCCAAAACGCGTTTTGTGCTTCAATTTATTAGTGCATGTCCCATGTTGATTGTTGGTGCCCATTTGGTAAACCCTGACAGCACTGCATCCATGTGAAACTATAAAGTATAAAATAAACTCTTCAAAATTTGAATTCCAAGTTCTTCTAGAAACAAAATTTTTACTGTAATTCTGATATGGTATACTGTGATTGACTGCCTATCACTTTCACATGAATCTATCATCAATTTTTTTCTCCATCACTCACAGCCTATCAAATGACAAAAATTCTGACATAAAAATTGTGTTTGCAGATTTTGTCTTCCAACATTGTATCCGCCTATGTAAGTGTCCCAATTATGCCTTTAGCCCTTTAGTTATGGCTTTTCATATTGGACTTTTGAAATGCAATTTGAATTATTGATGAACATTACTACTCAACATGGTAGCCAGCGGTGGGGTGGCTTTGAAAAATCCCTTCACTACTGTATATAATCCTAAACGTACAAAGTACAGACCCTCCTTTATATATATATAAGGTATTAACAATATTAATTTCTTGTCCGTGTCTACCCGAACCTTTGCTCAGTCTGAAAAAGATCGTGTTAAGAGAAAATGGTTAGAAAAGATGAATCAATGGAAAAAACATATTTTGTTTTTTGATTTTCTTGAAAACCATTATGTCTCAAAAGATGAGGTTTCAAAACAACATTTAAATGTGATAAAAAAATCAAATTTTGTTAAAACTGATAAAACAATTATTAGGTCTAGTCATCCTCCTCTTGAGCCAATTTTGATAACTACTAAGAAAGATGAAGTGTCAAAAGAGGATGTGAAGGCCTCTCCTTTCAAAATTGCTGTTGACAAAACTTCTGTTGAAAAATCTGTTTCTGAAAAACATGCTTCTGTCAAGGTTGTTGAAGAACCTTTGATTAATTTACCCATTCATGATAAAAATTTCAAATCTAAAACTCTTGAAATTGTTGAACAAATGCTTTCTGATTTAAAAGTTAAAACTGAAAGTACTTCCCGAAGTACAGCCTGCACTATTTCAAGAAATGGAAAAGAAATTGTTTCTGATGAAAGTACAGATTCTGATACTGTATCTTCTGTTTTTGCCAAAAATATTTTTGATGATAATTTACCAGAAATTAAAAGATTTGTTGGAACTTCCAAACCTATGTTTCTTACAAAAAATTGGTATTCAAAACCTACTCCCCCGGATATGCAGTTTGAAGAAAGACCTTTTCAAACTCAGTTTTCTGTTTCTGCTGATAAGATTTATGAATGGAATATTGATGGTTTGTTTGAACAAGAAATCATTAATAAAATGGGTCATATGTCTATGGTTGGAATTGCTTATGTTAACAACCATAATCTTGATCACCCTGAAATTGTTGACCTTCTTGCTTCTGGTTTTTCTGGTACTCTTCGCGGATGGTGGGATTCATATCTCACAGAAGATTCCAGAGAATCTATTAAACACGCTGTTAAAAAGAATGATTAGGGTTTTCCTATTTTTGATGAAAGTATTGGTCGAGGAATTCCTGATGGTGTTAATACCTTGATTTATACTATTATCAAACATTTTGTTGGTACATCATCTAATATTTCATCTCGAATTTCTGACTTGCTAAATAATTTAAGATGTCCTACTATGACTGATTACAGATGGTACCAAGATGTACTTCATAGTTTGAAGAAAATGACAAAGTATTCAGCTGAATTTTTATAACCTTCATCATTTTTTTTAACAGCATGTTTAATAGATTCTCTGGAATCTTCTGTGAGATATGAATCCCACCATCTGCGAAGAGTACCAGAAAAACCAGTAGCAAGAAGGTCAACAATTTCAGGGTGATCAAGATTATGGTTGTTAACATAAGCGATTCCAACCATAGACATATGACCCATTTTATTAATGATTTCTTGTTCAGACAAACCATCAATATTCCATTCATAGATCTTATCAGCAGAAACGGAAAACTGAGTTTGAAAAGGTCTTTCTTCAAACTGCATATCAGGGGGAGTAGGTTTTGAATACCGTGTCTTCCCTTCAGCTGTGCATCCCCTTCCCCCTTTATGGTATCAGAGCCACTCTTTTCTGGCCGGTGATAGTGTTGTTGTGTCTTCGTTTCTTGTCCGTGTCTACCCGAACCTTTGGTACTCTGTTGTTGTGTTCCCTTCTTACCGTCGTTGGCGCCACCCTAGTCGTAAAGTAAATTCCCAGAACCGAACTGTAAGGCCCGTTTGAGCCAAGAGAGGGCGTGTAGGGCATGAGAGGTATAGGGTTGGTTAGGGTATGTGTTACGAAATGTAACGGTTGTGAGAAAAACATGATAATTGAGTGTTGAATCTAGGATAGTATGGATAAGTTGTGGAGATTCAACTCCTCTGTCAGCTCCAAGAATAGTTGTCCTCCTGATATGGTAAATGAAGAAGATCACACTGTTGAAGAACATGACATCCTTGATTTCCGGAAATGGAATAAAACTGTTCATAACACTAGTTTTGATAGAAATGCTTTTCATTCTGCTTACAAAGTTAGAACTGTTGAACAAATATCTTCTATTTCAAGAACTCATGAAAAATGTTGTTTGTTGAATATTGCTTGTCCATCTGTTTGTCCTTCTAATTTTCCTAATATTGATAATTCTGTTTACCAAAATCAGTTGAGAGTTTTGACTGTTTTAAATGATGATTTTGAAATTGATTGGGATTCTTTGTACAATGAGTTCATGCTTTCTAAGAACAGACCTAAAAGAAAATATTTCCAAAATAAATTTGCTCAGTCTGAAAAAAGACCGTGTTAAGAGAAAATGGTTAGAAAAGATGAATCAATGGAAAAAACATATTTTGTTTTTTGATTTTCTTGAAAACCATTATGTCTCAAAAGATGAGGTTTCAAAACAACATTTAAATGTGATAAAAAAATCAAATTTTGTTAAAACTGATAAAACAATTATTAGGTCTAGTCATCCTCCTCTTGAGCCAATTTTGATAACTACTAAGAAAGATGAAGTGTCAAAAGAGGATGTGAAGGCCTCTCCTTTCAAAATTGCTGTTGACAAAACTTCTGTTGAAAAATCTATTTCTGAAAAACATGCTTCTGTCAAGGTTGTTGAAGAACCTTTGATTAATTTACCCATTCATGATAAAAATTTCAAGTTCAGAACTTCCCAATCTAAAACTCTTGAAATTGTTGAACAAATGCTTTATGATTTAAAAGTTAAAACTGAAAATACTTCTTGAAGTACAGCCTGCACTATTTCAAGAAATGGAAAAGAAATTGTTTCTGATGAAAGTACAGATTCTGATACTGTATCTTCTGTTTCTGCCAAAAAGATTTTTGATGATGACTTACCAGAAATTAAAAGATTTGTTGGAAATTCCAAACCTATGTTTCTTACAAAAAATTGGTATTCAAAACCTACTCCCCCTGATATGCAGTTTGAAGAAAGACCTTTTCAAACTCAGTTTTCCGTTTCTGCTGATAAGATCTATGAATGGAATATTGATGGTTTGTCTGAACAAGAAATCATTAATAAAATGGGTCATATGTCTATGGTTGGAATCGCTTATGTTAACAACCATAATCTTGATCACCCTGAAATTGTTGACCTTCTTGCTACTGGTTTTTCTGGTACTCTTCGCGGATGGTGGGATTCATATCTCATAGAAGATTCCAGAGAATCTATTAAACATGCTGTTAAAAAAAATGATGAAGGTTTTCCTATTTTTGATGAAAGTATTGGCCGAGGAATTCCTGATGGTGTTAATACCTTGATTTATACTATTATCAAACATTTTGTTGGTACTCCATCTAATATTTCATCTCGAATTTCTGACTTGCTAAATAATTTGAGATGTCCTACTATGACTGATTACAGATGGTACCAAGATGTTTTCCTTTCCAGAGTAATGCATCGGAAGGACTGTTTCAAGCCTTATTGGAAAGAAAAGTTTATTGACGGTCTGCCTCCTATCTTTGCTCATAAGGTAAAACAAGAGTTAATTGGAAAAAATGATTCTATTGATTATGATAATTTGACTTATGGTGATATTTTAAGCACTATTAAAAAACTTGGTATTAATATGTGCAATGATGAAAAATTGTTAAAACACCAATTAAAAAACAAAGCAAAAGCTAAATATGAAATGGGTAATTTCTGTGAACAATATGGTTTACCCCCTATTGCTCCTTCCAAGCAAAAAGGGAAAAAACATGATAAAGGTCACAAAAGTTACAGCGATAAAAAGCATAAAAGATACAGAACCAACTCTGTTAAACCTAATGATTTTTATGCTAAAAAGAAAAATGTTAAACAAAGATCAGGTAAAGGTAAATGCTTTAACTGTGGAAAACCTGGACATTTTAGTAAAGATTGTAAACAACAACCTGGTAAGTTAAAAAATAAGTTCAACATGTTAAACATTGATGATAAAAAGCAAGAAGAATTATTCAAAATCCTTGAATCAAACAATTCGTCTACTTCCTTGGAAGATGAGTTTTCTTCTCCTGATTCTTGCTATCATTCTGCTACTGATTCTTCTGATTCTCCTAATATTAAAATTGGTTGTAGAGATTCCTGTTGCAATGTTGTTAAATCTGTTAAAACCCTCATTAAGAGTGAAGAAGATAAAAAACTAAAATCAACTATAAGTTTTGAAGAAACTTTGGAAAAATTTAATAAAAAGAAATCCAAAGATTTAACTGTTAACAATTTACAACATGAAATTAATATTGTTAAACAAGAAATAAGCGAATTAAAACTTTATTTAAAAATAATAATAAATAGTGATAACAATAACAGTAAACAAGATGAGCACAAAGATGGAGATGAATCCTGTCAACAGGCCCTTCTTTCTGATACAGGTATTGCTGATGTTTTCACTAATTCTCAACTTACCCTTGTTAATAAAATACTTCCTCCAAAATGGTTTACAAAAGTTAAAATTGTTGTTTCTCCTGATTATCATTTCACTGTCATTGCTATGATTGACTCTGGTGCGGATATGAATTGTATTCAAGAAGGAATGATTCCTTCAAAATATTTTGAAAAATCTACTGAAAGATTGGTTTCTGCTAATGGTTCTCAGATGAAAATTAAATATGAATTGAGTAATTCTCATGTGTGCCATGATAATGTTTGTTTCAAGATTCCTTCTGTTCTTGTTAAAAACATGACTGATAAAGTGATCCTTGATTTGCCTTTTATAAATGCTTTGTATCCCTTTCTTGTTGAACATGATGGAATTACTACTGATCCTTTTGGACAAAAAGTAAAATTCAAATTTGCTTCAAAATTTGAAATTGATGCTGATGCTGCTTCAAACATGATTCATGCTAAAATTAAACATCTAAACTTCCTTCAGCAAGAAGTTAGATACAAGAAAATTGCTAAACAAATTTCTGATAAATTGTTGCAATCCAAAATTGATAATTTTCAGAAAATGCTGATTGATGATGTTTGCTCTGATGTTCCTAATGCTTTCTGGCATAGGAAAAAACATATTGTTGACTTGCCATATGTTAAAGATTTTGATGAGAAAAATATTCCAACTAAAGCTCGTCCTATTCAAATGAATGCTGAAATTGTTGAATTTTGCAAAAAAGAAATCCATGATTTGCTGCAGAAAAAATTAATTAGTAATAGCAAGTCCCCTTGGTCTTGTTCCGCCTTTTATGTCCAGAAAAATGCTGAGATTGAAAGAGGAACCCCTAGATTAGTAATTAACTACAAACCCTTGAATAAGGTTTTGGAGTGGATTAGGTATCCTATCCCCAACAAGAATGACCTGGTCCATAGATTAAGTAAAGCTGTAGTGTTCTCCAAGTTTGATATGAAATCTGGGTTTTGGCAAATCCAGATTAGTGAGAATGATAGGTACAAAACTGCTTTTACCACTCCTTTTGGACATTATGAGTGGAATGTTATGCTTTTTGGTCTTAAGAATGCCCTGAGTGAGTTTCAAAACATCATGAATGACATTTTTAATTCCTTCAGTTATTTCACCATTGTTTATATTGATGATGTTCTTGTTTACTCTAGCTCTATTGATGAACACTGGAAACATTTGTATTCGTTTCTAGATACTATTAAAAGAAATGGTCTTGTTGTCTCTGCTAAGAAAATCAAATTGTTTTAAACCAAAGTTCGTTTCCTTGGCTATGATATCTCTGAAGGACAGATTCGTCCTATAGATAGAGCCATCCAATTTGCTGATAAGTTTCCTGATGTTATCATTGATAAAACACAACTCCAAAGATTCCTTGGGTCATTAAACTATGTTGCAGATTTCTACAAGGATATGAGAAAACAATGTAAACCCTTGTTTGACCGATAAAAAAGTAATCCTCCTCCTTGGTCTGATGTTCATACTTCCCTAGTTAAACAAATCAAATCTCATGTTAAGACATTGCCTTGTCTTGGTATTCCCACTGTTGGTACTTTTAAAATTGTTGAAACTGATGCCTCTAACATTAGTTATGGGGGTATTCTGAAACAAAGAGTTTCTCCTGAGTCACCAGAACAAATTGTTCGTTTCCATTCTGGTATTTGGAACAATGCACAGTTAAATTATAGTACTATTAAAAAAGAGATTTTATCTATAGTGCTATGTATTTCAAAATTTCAAAGTGATTTATTAAACCAAAAGTTTTTGTTACGTATTGATTGCAAAAGTGCTAAATATGTTATTGAAAAAGATGTTGAAAATATTGCTTCAAAACATATTTTTGCTAGATGGCAAGCTATTTTGAGTGTTTTTGACTTTGACATTGAATATATTAAAGGATCTCAAAATGCTATCCCTAATTTCCTTTCCCGTGAATTTCTGCAGTGTTACAATGGCAAGTAGACGATCGAAAGACATGACACCTGCCACGTCTAATCCAATTGTTAAAAAAGAACATGTTTCCTCATTGGACATTGTTAACCGTTTCACTCCATTAGGTACTATTCCCAAGCCTAACTATTCCTCTGTTTTAGCCTCACCATATGATCCTTATGCTCTAGTCACTGTTAACCAACTTGTTAAAATTGTTTACCCTAATGCTTCCAATGCTTCCCAGTATGTTAAAAAACAATCTATCCAAAACCTGTTTTCTGTTGAGCCAAATAGGGCCTCCATTACTAACCCTTTTAGGCTTGCCACTAGTTATTTTCCTCCACAATTTCACTGGATTCCTGAGCACGGCCAAAAGACTGTTCAATACTATTCTGACATTCTACGTCATGAGAAATCAATTACCATCAAAGCCATAAAAGATAAGGCTAATAGTGATAAGACTATTTATCACAGTGTTTACTTAAACCACATTATTTCTGAAGAAATGTGGGGCCCCAACCCTGCTGCCACAAGAAGGATGCCAACATCTCCTATTCCCTATTCATATCATGATTATATTACTGCCTGGTTCAGGTTCATGCTCCACCAAAATGAAAATATGTCTCAATCATGGTTTGTTAATTTTGACAAAGATTTCGAATCTGAGTTCCCTCTCTGGTTCATCCGCTGGTGGTCCCAGTTTGGTTCAACTGTTGAAATACTCCCTGTGCCATTGAAGGATTCTTTCCAAAATTTTACATTAAGGTTCCGAGTTGATGCTCATGGAGCCAAGTTTACCCCCCTGCTTCATTTCTCTAAGAAATATAAGATTCCTTGGATTCTAAAATGGCAGTATGCTAAGGAAGGTGACGTTCTCGTCCGCTGTTGGTATGTTAAATGGTGGGATAAGTTTTCTCACATCCAATCCATCATTAATAATGTTGCCAGAGAATTCCCTTCCCCAAGTGCTTCCCCAATCAGAATCACTACTGCAATACAAAAAGCTGTGGCTGATGCACCTGCTTCCTCTTCTACTAAAAATGTTAAACCACCTGTAAAGTCCAAGAAGAAGGGTTCTCCTTTAGATACAATCCGCAAGGACCCTGATGCTTTATTTGCCCTGCTCACCAAGATGATTAAGGACCATGAAGCTGCTGATTTAGATGATGAACGGTCCTCTCAAGCCTCTGTTTCAAAGGACCCTTACTACCCCTATAATCAGGAGTGGTTTGGTCATGATGATGAAGACGCTGATGACTTAGCAAAAGATTGATTGGGAGTTTGGTTCCCCTATTTGTTTGGCCTGCATAATGGCCAAAATTGTTGATTATTGCAATGTTTACTTTCTAGTCAAACTCCACTATTGTTTTCCACCTCTAATGATGTTAATCCCCCATGTTTCCTGCTGAAAAGAAGATTCCCCATGTTTTCTGCTGAAAAGAAGATTCTCCATGTTTCCTGCTGAAAAGGAGATGCTTCATGTGACACACTCGCTTTGACAAGCTTTTACTGTTCACCACACTGTTCACTTTTACTATTTGTTGTACTATTCACTCAAGTATTTTGCCTATTTAAGGGGGGGTGTCCCTTATGTTCAAAACAAGTTGTTTTCTCAGAATTCTTCCTTGAGAGCTTCTTACTTCTCTAGAAAGAGTTCCTTGCTCCTATTTCCTTGTTCCTACTACCACTATCTCTCTACAATCCTTGTATCTAAGACTAGAACAAGCTTTGTAATTGTTAACCTGTAACTGTTGAGATCTTGTATTCACTACTACTACTGTAAGTGTTTGTTCTACTTTCAATAACAAGTATTTTCAGTTTTATGTTCATTATTCTACTTGTTGCTACCACCACCTTGGACGGATTACCGCCATAACGGATGGTTCTAAATTGCTTTCATTTATTTTGAACTATTGTTTTCAATTATTTTGATATATACTGCTTGGCTGGTTCTACCGCCTTATTATTGTTCTAACATTTACTTTCACTATATTATTATTGTGCTTCCGTCTCTTTCCTTCAGCTGTGCGTCCCCTTCCCCCTTTACTGTGCTTCCGTCTCTTCCCTTCAGCTGTGCGTCCCCTTCCCCCTTTATGGTATCAAAGCCACTCTTTTCTGGCCGGTGATAGTGTTGTTGTGTCTTTGTTTTTCTCACAATCTAGCATAATTAGTGCCCATTATAGTCTTTTTATCCATTGAATGGATTTCCTCTTTGCCAAAGAGTTGACTAATGTAGGCTTCAAGACGGCTTCTAAGAGCCTCATTTTCTGAAACAAGGTCATTTTTTGGAACAAGGTTATCATGGTGGCTCATATAAACCTCATTTTGAGCAGTAAGGTTAACAAGGTGGATTTCAAGGGCTCTGAGAGTTTTCTGGAAAACATTATGGTGGTTTTTAACAAAAGCAAATTGGAGGTTATCAAGAATGAATTTAATAGAATCTGGTAACTCTGAATAGGTTCCATTGTGAAATTGTAAATTTCTTGATAAGGCTTCTTGTAGAGTAATTAATATATCACCACTAGAATATGTCACCTCCACTGGGACAAATTCCTGAAGGGATGTTGATCCGCTGGATTTTACCCCAGAGGATGCGCCTTCATGCATTACTAAAGGTTGTCCCGCTGGGAGCCTTTTGTCATGAGAATAGCCCTGTGTTGGTGCTTTTCCCTTGTTTTTCCTCTCTGCTGAGGAAGCCATAACAATCCACTTACTAGTGGTATAAGTATAAATATTATTATTATTCCACTTATTAGTGGTATTTATCCACGCATCATTGTTTGATTCCTACAAAGAAGTATCAACAACGTCAGGAGAATTGATAGTTTTTAACATTTTGGTACTATAAATATTACCTTTAAAATTATCTGTGGAATATTGGCAAGAACTCATTATTAGTTCTTGAACAAGAGTATTCATGGGGGAGTCTTTTTCATAAGACAGATTATCAATGTCAATTTCAAACTTTGAAGCAAATTTGAATTTTACTTTCTGTCCAAAAGGATCAGTAGTAATTCCATCATGTTCAACAAGAAAAGGATACAAAGCATTTATAAAGGGCAAACCAAGGATCACTTTATCAGTCATGTTTTTAACAAGAACAGAAGGAATCTTGAAACAAACATTATCATGGCACACATGAGAATTACTCAATTCATATTTAATTTTCATCTGAGAACCATTAGCAGAAACCAATCTTTCAGTAGATTTTTCAAAATATTTTGAAGGAATCATTCCTTCTTGAATACAATTCATATCCGCACCAGAGTCAATCATAGCAATGACAGTGAAATGATAGTCAGGAGAAACAACAATTTTAACTTTTGTAAACCATTTTGGAGGAAGTATTTTATTGATGAGAGTAAGTTGAGAATCATCATCAATACCTTTATCAGAAAGAAGAGCCTGTTGACTGGATTCATCTCCATCTTCGTGCTCATCATGTTCACTATCAGATTTATCAGATTGTTGTTTATCAAGGTTTTTATCAACTTTCAACATTATCAGCTCTTGTCTAAGATTATTGTTATCACTTTTAATGTGTTTAAAATCATTTTTTAATTCACTTATCTCTTGTTTAACAATATTAATTTCATGTTGTAAATCATTAACAGTTAAGTCTTTGGATTTCTTTTTATTAAATCTTTCCAAAGTTTCTTCAAAGCTTATAGTTGCTTTTAGTTTTTTATCAGTTTCATTTTTCACCAAGTTTTTCTTGAACTTATCCAAATAATCCTTTTGCAATTCAGGGTTTTGAATTTGATTTATCAATTGAATTATTAATTTTTCATTTTCTTCACTTTTAGTGAGAGTTTTGACAGTTTTAATAACATTGCAACAAGAATCTCTACAACCAATTTTAATATTAGGAGAATCAGAAGAATCAGTAGCAGATTGGTAACAAGAATCAGAAGAAGAAAAATCATCTTCCAAGGAATTAGACGAATTGTTTGATTCAAGGATTCTGAATAATTCTTCTTGTGCTTTATCATCAATGTTTAACATGTTAAACTTGTTTTTTAACTTACCAGGTTTTTGCTTACATTCTTTACTGTAATGTCCAGGTTTTCCACAGTTAAAGCAGTTACCTTTACCTGATCTTTGTTTAACATTTTTCTTTTTAGCATAAAAATCATTAGGTTTAACAAATTTGGTTTTGTATCTTTTATGCTTTTTATCACTGTAATTTTTGTGACATTTATTATGTTTTTTCCCTTTTTGCCTGGAAGGAGCAATCGGGGGTAAACCATATTGTTCACAGAAATTACCCATTTCATATTTAACTTTTGCTTTGTTTTTTAATTGGTGTTTTAACAATTTTTCATCATTGCACATATTAATATCAAGTTTTTTAATAGTGCTTAAAATATCACCATAAGTCAGATTATCATAATCAATAGAATCATTTTTTCCAATTAACTCTTGTTTTACCTTATGAGCAAAGATAGGAGGTAGACCGTCAATAAGCTTTTCTTTCCAATAAGGTTTGAAACAGTCTTTCCGATGCATTACTCTGGAAAGGAAAACATCTTGGTACCATCTGTAATCAGACATAGTAGGACATCTCAAATTATTTAGCAGGTCAGAAATTCGAGATGAAATATTAGATGGAGTACCAACAAAATGTTTGATAATAGTATAAATCAAGGTATTAACACCATCAGGAATACCATAAAGGGAAGAGACGGAAGCACAGTAATAATATAGTGAAAGTAAATGTTAGAACAATAATAAGGCGGTAGAACCAGCCAAGCAGTATATATCAAAATAATTGAAAACAATAGTTCAAAGTAAATGAAAGCAATTTAGAACCATCCGTTATATCAAAATAATTCAAGGAGTTATCCTAATTTTGATGCCTTCTAAAAAATATTAGTTAGCTAACTCCATTATTGGTTGTTTAGGGCCATAATTATTTTTAAAAATAAAATAAAATGT
The DNA here is from genome assembly GCA_030021035.2 of Notholithocarpus densiflorus. Lineage (NCBI taxonomy): Eukaryota > Viridiplantae > Streptophyta > Magnoliopsida > Fagales > Fagaceae > Notholithocarpus > Notholithocarpus densiflorus. The sequence goes on from JARYZH020002596.1 coordinate 13,734, forward strand.
CATTGACTCTTTGCAGAAGCATCTTAACTCTTAAGTATAACCTTTGTATCAGTCATGGAACTAGGTTTAAACATTCTTCATTACTCTTGAGTATATCTTAAAAGTAAAGTTTATTGACACAAAAAATTTGACAAAATTTTTCACATATGTTTAGGTGATAGATTGTTAATGATAGGTAAAAAAGTTATGTTAATTATGAGTTTAATTGAAAACCCATAAAAACTTGTCAACGTAAAAAAATTTATGAATTTTTTTGTATATACATTGCTCATATTTTAAATTGAAATAAGTGACACGGGTGTAAGTGAAATCGTTGATTTTATTTAAAAATTTGATTAGCTTTTTTTTTTTTTTTTTTTTTTTTTTTTTTTTTTCCAGGTTGTGAAGGGTGAGCTTTCATTTTTTATATATAACAGCTGTGGTGTCTTGATAGAACAAACTCACAAATTTAACTGGCATTTCTGAAAAGTCCCACTACTCGTATAGTCGTATATGGAATATTTTTAACCATGCGACACCGTATTTAAAAGTTTTCAGGGCCTATCTATATTTTGAAATCAGAAAATTAGTTGTCCGAATGATTGACTGAAGCCATGAATAATTTGGAAATATAAAAAATAAATAAATTGTTTTCTTAGTAGCATCTTAACTGCTTTCAAGTGCAACCTTTTATCAATTAGGAGAATAGTCTAATTGTGAAGTGATGGGATTGAGGATCTACGCATTATTCGAAGATGATCTCGGGTCATGAACATGGCCATAACCCCAATGACACTAAAATGGCAAGAATTGTGGAGAACGGGAAGCATCCTAAAGGCAAAGGCTATATGGGTTGCACTTGTATCCAGTGGTCAGTTCTACTAAACATGTTGCAATGCGGATACGTGTCCGTATCCCAGCATGTCCAGTGAAACTGGCCACTGGACACAAGCCGAGTTCAGACTATATTATTGGTTGTACTTTGTCAAACTTAGGCTTGTGAAAACAATTATTACAACTCCATTTCACACAAAAATAAGAGATTATTGACTTAAGTATCAAACAAGTTTAGGTCAGCATTACGTTAGTGCTACCTAAGTCATTTGATCCATTT
>JARYZH020002597.1:0-14819 GCA_030021035.2 Notholithocarpus densiflorus
CAACTATAATTATACTAATGATTTAATTCTTGTGATTGATAATTTATAAAAACATCCAATCGATAATGACTCTAATTTCTCTCAACTACCAACTCAGACTTTATGACATAACTGATTTTTGAATTTATCATGTTTGCTCGAAATTTGCCTGACACGTGTTTTCTCTAGAACAAAATTTCAACCTCTGTAATTCCAATTTTAGCTCCTAATCCTCTTGTTTCAATACAAATAAATTTTAAATGAAATTGAATATAAGGAAAATTTTGCAAATTTTAAAGAAAAATTGACATGGAATTAGCCAACACTAAATGTCCTAACACGAGAGGATCTTCTCAAATGAGACAAAGTAGTGCCTCTACAAGGCTCTCGGTGAGATAGATATAAATATATATATATATATATATAATATAATATAATATAAATTTGTTATTTTTAACTACTTGATTTTTTTAACAATGAATTTTGAAAAGGTAACTAATCAATAAATATATATATTTAAAATGAAAAAAATATTTAAAAATACAATCAAAATTGAATAAATAACTCTATATAAATTAAAATTTTTAATAATATAATTATAAATAACTCAATAATTATATTGAAATTAAAAAAAAATATTTTAATAGTATAATCAAAATTGAATAGTAAAATATATAGTAAACTTAAAATAACAAAATTATTTAATTTTCATGATGAATGCATATAGCATTAAACCAAATTAATAAAAAAAATTTATTATATAATAAGTTAAAATAAAAACTTTAGTTATTTTTTAAAACTTTCAAAACATTTGGTAATTAAGTTTAGGTGGTGTAGTATTTTAATTTTTTAAATATTTGATAATACAGTTTCACTTAAATTAAAATATGTTAATAATTTAATATATTTGCAGTGAATCATTGGATAAAATGTTAAAACTAATTATTCGGGGGGAACAAAAATTGTAACTTCAAGTCACAACTTAACAGGTAAGTAGAGTTAACGCATTAGGTTAGTTTGCCAAAAAAAAAAAAAAAAAAAAAAACCAAGTTGTGTCTTGATATTTAGTGTTGTAAACTTGTAAATGAATTAAGTTGTTTACGAACAACTTTAATAAGTCAAATTTACTTGGTTTGACTCAAGAAAAAACTTATTTGTATTTGTTTATTTAACCAACGACTTAAGATTAAGCCCAAATTTAAATTCAACTATTAAAGGAGTTAAGAACAAATATAATAATGTGTTTGTAAACAAACTTGTGAGAATAAACTCAATTTAAATATATAATGTTATATGTTTTATCATAATTCATTCAGTCCTCTAACTTTGTCTTCATTTATTTTAGTTTTCTAAGTATTAAGTTTATTCATTTAAGACCTCTTTATCAACTTTTGTTAAATGTTGCAGTTAGTTGTTATGGTCACAATTAATTTATATCGTGGGTTTGTAATAATCCACAATGGGAGATTTAAGTAAAGACTAAACAATTTCTTGAATAAAATAGGATCAAAGCTTTATTCATCAAGTTTTTTTCATTACATTTCTCATAGTGTGTCTCTCTTTTCTTTTTCTTTTGCTCTCTCTCTCTCTCTCCCCGAAAAAATCCCCTTCTTTGTGTGAGTTTCTTTCCTTTTATCCTTCACCTTCCTCTCTTTTTTTCATCCTTATCCTTTATTGTATTTGCTCCTTTTTCTTCTCCAGCATGAGCTCCAGCATGAACCGTCCTTATTCAGCTGGATAGCCCTCTGTCCTATTGGGTACTTCTTTCCTCAACGTGATGATGAATAGAGACTTTTAAGGCTTTTTGTCTTATCCTAATCAATTATCCAGCATTAAATGCAAGTTTATTAGACAAATTATAGTAGATTTATTTGGAAGTTTTTAAAAAGTGTCATCGGATAATCCCATTTGTTCTGAGATTATTCCTTAGATGCTCGAAGCTTAAGCTGACACGGTTAGCTCGGCAGAGGTATTTTACCATAGGTGACTTATTGTCAGGCTCATAATGAGGCACCTCTTTAAATCCGTGGTCCAAAGTATATGCCTTTTTAGAGGCTTTCATTACGGTATCTCTTTAATCCGTGTTCCAAGGTATATGCCTTTGTGGGGGCTTTCATTTGGGGATTGTGTATTGAGTCTGTTCTTGCCTATGACCCAATATTATTTAGGCCTCCCTAAATTCGTTATTTGGGCTTTTATAATCCATCTCCCTATAGTTGTCCTTGTCCAAATTTTTAATTTTTTTCTTTAAATTTTTAAAAATCCATTTAATGATTGAAAAATATTTTCCAATTTTTTTATAAAAATTTTAACGGAAGTTGAATAATAATATATATTATTTAATTTTTTTTTAAAATAATATATATATATTATTTGGCTTTTAGTACATATTAATTAAAACCAATTAGAACTCATTGTTTACTTGTTAGAAATTTAGAATAAAGCAACCCTGCACTAATGAAGTTTTAATTTAATTACTTTTGGTCTTTTCTAAATAAACTCTAATTTAATTACATTACACATTCTTACAAATTCTTTTTGCTTACAATTACTTTTCGATAAATTTCTCATGCATTATTCGCTAAATGGAAGGTCTTGTGTGTTAGAGAAAGTGCCAACCCATTGGGAGTCTGGGACAGCCAAGAATTTTGAGAATCACGAATGTCCCTCTAAATATAGTAACTTACAATAAGAAGAATTATGGTCAGAATTGGAGATGCAAGAATCTGTACAAAAATAATGAAATTAGATAGGACTAGGACCATGATGGAACAAATAATCATCCAACGTTTTGATTTATGGATTTTGAATGGCGCAATATCTATGATCTATCACATGAAGATTCAATGACATTTTTTTATTCAAAAAAGAAAATTCAATAACATTAAGGAGTACAAAAAAAGCCTATAAGCATCTTTGGTAATATAATTTCAAATATGGAAAAAGGAAAACTAATTGGAGTACTAAAGTTAATTTATTTTTTGTTAAAATTACTTTCCGATGGAAAACTTGTTAATTTCACCCCCAAAAAAAAAATGATATTGGCATTGCCTTGCTTTTAAAGAAATATAATCCGGATGATGTTGCATTTGAAATATATATATATATATATATATATATTTATATGGAAAGTATTGTTGTGTATTCCTTACGTTTTCTTTATATAGAATGAGAATTATATCCTAGTCATGCCTTTGTTTTAATGATAAAAATTGTTTGTTGTATAATAATAAAATTAACACGATTTATAGGATTTCTTACACTTCTTGAAGCCTATATAAATCCAACCATTGCAAATCGATTTTTGCATACTGAAAAGTAAAGAAGAAAGATGGTGTACAACAAAACATTTTTGGAATTAGTGATTGCAATGTTGGGTGGTCCTCAATTCTGGAAGGTGTATTTCTACAAGGAATTCTGCATAAACAACTGAAGATGAGGAGGTTGTTCTTGGTATATCATGGACTGTTAAGTCCGTGGAAATATATTAATCAAGTGGTAGTCCAATGATAGTGACACCCTTCGTAGTATTTGATGTCCATGGTTCAATCCTGCTTTCCCTTCCCCCACTAAAAATAATAATATTATTTGTTTTCTTTTTTATGTATTTTGTAACAATGATATAAGTATTACGTCTTTCTTTATCTCAGTTTTGCTCTTCTCCTTACATTTCATGGTTCTACCCTTTAGGTTTTTAATAGAAATAATTTCATTATAGAACCCTACGTGCTCTTATGAGATATTGCAGCTCAGAACTTTTTGCAATCCATGTATTCATTTGAAATGCTATTCTCTTAGAGTTGCATAGTTTGCTTCCCCTGGAGTAACTCTTTCATGATCTATTAGTTGCAGGGCTCCTTATCCTTAATCCCTTTTGTAAGGGCTTTTTCTGGGATAAGGCATAAGGGAAAGAAAAAAAGATTGTTAAATTAGTTAAGAAATTCTCTATTCCTAAGCATTTTAACAATCCCCCCCCTTTACAGATTCATTATGAGATGCAAACCCATTGTTAATGGCCTTTTCAAATCCTATCATCTTTGGAAGTCTAGATATATATTATTCTGGTTTTTACATGAAAAAAGAAGAAGTAATATATAGTAATATACATGGACTCTTCTACGGGAAATGGTAGCTATTTTAGAGAGATTTCAAGGCTGGCCATCGAAGATTATTTGTGAACATTTATTGGATGTTGTTCTCTCCTTAGAGATCATGTGGTTGTCAATTTCATTAGTCAATCAACAAATAAAATGAAATAATGAAATAAAATGATTTTTTTTTTGTTTATCAAAAATATTTTTTTGTTTTTCAAAAATACATGCTACTACTTGACCCAATTGGGGAAAGACCCACTAAGCTAGATGTCCTTCGGCAAATATATTATTCAGATTAAATTCTATGAAGATTTTGTATAAAACCTCTAATCTTCACACCCTCCTGTAAAATATTGTTAAATTGTTTTTTTTTTCCCCAAATAAATATAAACAGAGAGTGTCGCGTGCAAAGTTTACAAACATCATCTAGAGATTCTAGAGACTTTTTTCTTCTCTTCTTTCCGGGACAGGGCGAGGATTTTATGAATTTTTATCTCTGGGAGCCAAAGATAAAATTAAAAAAATAAGATATATATTAAATTTTATTTTTGGGGACCAAATACATTTAAGAATAATAAATATACTAAAATTATATAAATAAATTAGGGTTTGGCTTACCTCCAGTACTTTTTTAATTGGAAGTGTCATTTTGTTTTAAATACACAATAGCAAGTGGTAGTGAGTTTTAATCTTCACTTTTTATTTAGTTAGTGGGTGATGTGACAATTTCTCATTAAAACAAAAGGAGATTCGCCAAACTCAATAAATTAACACATCATATACCATATTTGTAAAATGTCTTTTTTCCTTTTGCATAAAATGTTAATTAAATCACGCATTGTACGATCATACTAGTAGTGAATAATAAAACTAGCATTTATTCAATTTTAAAAATATATATAAACAGTGGGTTCTAGTTAGCTCAACTGGTATATTCTCTAATGGTTGAACAAGAGTCCCCGCCTATACCAAAAACCGATTGGTATCTTGGTCTGATGATAAAGAGTTATCATCAGGAGCAGATGACATAAGTTTGAAACTCTCCCAAAAAATACATATAAACAAAATGAAAGTCACAAGTCACGATTTCTTAATACAAAAACTACAACCATTTATATGTTCTACTAGGACCATTATTGGGTACTCTGGGAGTATATTTCTTCCCTCTCACATAGAGGTGTTTTGCTACTTTATGCTCATAATAATGAAGTTCCGTTTTCAACAATCACTGTACTAATGATTTAATTCTTGTGAATGACAATTGATTGCAGTATAAAAAACATATATAATCAATAATGACTTTAATCTCTCTCAAGTGCCAACTCACTTTTTTTTTTTTTTTTTTTTTTGGAGAATCAACGTAGTGCCTTTTATTCAATGAATACCATCAAAGTTTGCAAAAACACAAGAATGAAACTGTGGTGGAACATCCTCCAACCATGCACTATAATCTAAAACATTTAAAGCAAAACGAGCTAAAACATGAGCAACCATATTGCCCTCTCTCTTAACATGAGAGTAGTGTAATTTACTAAAACATCTAGCCATAACAACACCAAGCCCTAATCTTTGCTCCTTTTTGGATAGTGCACCATCAAAGTTGACCTTTACCATGTCCAAGATAGGAGCTCTCCAAAGAACTCGGATTGGTGTGGACTATGGTAGAGAAGGTTGCTGCACCGCCTGGGATTCCGTTAGGAGTTCTTTGGCCATGTTTGCGAGCTGATTTGGACTGCGACAAGGTTGGTTGGTTCTGACTCGATACCGGTGTGTCCATATTTTCCAAATAGTGACCAAGAACACAATGATTTTCACCTTCAAAAGCGACCATGGAGGTGGTTTCCAGATGGCATGGTATGGAGGCTGATTGGACTGATCTGTCTCATTACCCTTCATTGCTGTTGTTGAGATTTTTTCCTTGTTTGGAATATTGACCATATTAAGCACTTGCCGTTGGGATTGCTGGGAATTAGAGTTAATAGGATAAAAAATAGGTGAGCTGTCATGCGCGATTAATGCTTCTTCAATATTACTTATTTTTGCTACCAATGTCTCACGCTTTACTTCCATAACCGAAATAAAAGGTGCATTAAACGGGCTGGACTCATTAATGAATGGTTGGGATTTTGGACTTTCCATAGTAGTTGTAACGTTTGAAACCTCTGCCAGCTTTGAAGTCGACATTAACGAGGAATCAATCCCACAAAACTCGGTTTCCATAATTGTTGTAACGTCTGCTTGCACCGTCGCAACAGTTTCTTACACCAATTCATTGCCGCCTCCCTCCGTTGAAGCTGCATCGTCAGATTCACTGCCTCATTTCAATTTTGTCATGCACCGTTTCAAGCAACACTTGTACCACGTCACCTCCCTCCATTGTTGCTGTCGTGCCGGATTTGCCCCTGTACCTACCGGTGTCGTCCTTATCGCTCCCTGCATCTTGGGATGGACTTCTCTCAAAAAACACAGGCCCTACAAATACTACTTTCCCCATTGAATAGTAAGGCGGAGCCCGAAGTGGTGGACCAAATTGTTAATTGAAGACTTGTAGCATTCCTTTGCTTTGAATCCTAAAAAACTTCCCTGCCACGAAAGTGTTTCCCTTACCCCCACCAGAAAAAACCCCACAAGCTCTCTGGATAAACTTGTTATCCAAAGAGGTACAAAACATCACAAACTCCTTCGTAAGAAGGGACTGAAAAACAAAAAACTCCTTCATAAGAAGGGACAAAGAAGCTCTTTGGATAAACTTGTTATCCAAAGAGGTACAAATCAACAAAAACTCCTTCATTTCTCCTACGGGTTAATTGACTTAACCATTTAAGTGCCAACTCACTTGAGCGAGCGTTAGGCGAGATACAAGTGAGACTTTTTGACTTAATGATTTTTGAAACTGTCATGTTCGCTCGAAACTCACCTAACATGGGAATTTCTCTCAAACAAAATTCCAACTTCTACAATTCCAATTTCAACTCCTAATCATCTTGTTTCAATACAAATGAAATTTAATATAAGGAAAAATTTGCAAATTTCAAAGAAAATTTGACACTAAATTAGCCAACACTAAATATACTAACATGATCTTCTCAAATGACAATATATATATATTCTCAATTTTTTGTTATATTAACTTCTTACTATTGTTTCTCAAAAAAAAAAAAAAAAAAATTCTTACTATCCTTCCAAAAGTTTTATAACTTAACTGACATTTTTAATGGAAAAATTCAGGTTTTAAATTCCCTCCACCCTAACTATCGATCAAATTACACACATAAAAGACAAATTTGTTGTTTTTTACTACTTATTGAATTTTTATTTTTATTTTACAATTTTAACATTGTCTTTTGAAAGATAATTAATCAATAATTATATATAAATGAAGAATATATTTCAACAATATAATCAAAAATGAATAAATAACTCTATATAAATTAAACACTTTAATAATATAATCGCAACTAAATTAAAAATTATGTATAAATTTAAAAATATAATCAAAATTGAATAATAAAATATATAGAAAACATAAAATAAAAAATTATTTAATTTTCATGACGAATGCATATAGTATGAAACCAAATTAATAATAAAATTATTTGATTATATAATAAGTTAAAATAAATAATAATAAAAAAAGTTAAAATAAATAATAAAATTTTTTTTTTTTTAATTTTCAATTTGATAATTAAGCTTTAGTTGGAGTAGTATTTTTTTTTTATAAAAATATTTGATAATACAGTTTCACTTAAAGTAAAATATGTTAATAATTTAATATATTTATAGTGAATCATTAGATCAAATGATAATACAGTTTCACTTAAAGTCATAGTCTTAATTTTTAAGTAAAGTTAACTCGTTAGGTTAGTTTGCCAAAAAAAAAAAAAAAATCAATTTGTTTCTTGACATCTAAGATTATAAATGTGTCAAGTTTGTACGGACAATTTTAATGAGTTAAATCTACCTGGTTTGATTTAGGAAAAAACTTGTTTTGTATTCATTTATTTAACCAACGAGTTAAGATTAAGCCCAATTTTAGATTCAACAATTAAAGGATTCAAGTACAAATATAATAATGTGTTTGTGAATAAAATTGTGAGCATAATACTCAATTTAAATATATAATGTTATATGTTTATAAAACTATACTCATATAGATTTGATATTAAATCTTATAGGGTCCGGCTCCCCTCCCGTTTGGAATCCTCATGTTTCCTCATGTTTTTATATAGATGAGTGACACGTGGCAGATGACGGTTAAAAACCACCCGCGTCAACTATGATTTTCTCTCAATTTTTTAGGTCTATGGAACTCGACCTCGACTCCTTCCTTAACTCATCTCTCACTAGCGACGACGACGACGACGATGACAACTTCAACTCCATCCCTCGCTGTACAATCGACGAAATCCTCAACGCCTCCGTTTCCTCCACCTCATCTCCCCCTACATCTCCACCGTCCGTTTACTCCCGCATCTCTAATCCCAAACACGACCAAGACGACACCGTTTCAGTCTCCACAACTAAACAACCCTCCTCAGACTTTTCCTCCATACCGGCCCAACATCACCCACCGCTCCAGTCCCGACCCAATTCCTCGAAGCCGTTACCGTCGCTTTTCCGCAGTGTGAGATCGAATGCGAAGCCGGGGGCAGCGCTTGCGGCAGCAGTGGCAGCCTCCAGGGCTCTCCCGACCCCACACGCTGCCACGATCAAGTTGAGGAGGGCTGCCTTCTAGAAGGTTCTTGAAAATTCCGATGCGGTTTCGGTCTCGGCCTCAGATGAATTGAGCTCTAATAGTGAAATTCGTAATGCGAAAGAGGATGAGGTTTTGGAAGGTGTGATTGGGAATGAGGGTTCTAGTGCTAAGGAGGTCGAAAGCGAAGCCCAAAATGTGGTTCAAGTAGATGGATTAGAGGTTAGTAGTAATCATGAAGAATTGCTGCAAACAAGTGCTGATTCAGTTCCTAATTTTGATTTCATTGAGCCACGGATTGGTTCTTCATCCATAAGTGTTGAGGAGGACGAAAACAATGTAAATGTAGATGAGAATGCTTCTGTGCTTGACAGGAGCTCTGAAATTTTGAACTCAGAAGAAGACAAGGTTGATCATTTGGAAGAGAAGGTAGAGGAGGAATCGACAATTGAGGCATTGGAAACACAGCAACAAGTGAATGTTTTGAAAGATACTGAGGTGGGTGGTGTTGGTGGTGGCGATGATGATGATGACGCAAGTTCATTGAGTGATATTACTGAACTTGTGGAAGAGAGAATTGGGCAATTGGAGAGCAGGAGGATTAGTAAGAGAGCGGAGAAGAAATCCCGGGCTGCTTCTATGAAGCCATTGGAGTTAGCTGAGGAGCTTGAGAAGAAGCATGCTTCTACTGGTTTGCATTGGGAAGAGGGTGCAGCTGCTCAGCCAATGAGGCTTGAGGGCATACGGAGAGGATCAACCACATTAGGATACTTTGATCTTGATGCGGATAATGCTATTACAAGGACCATTTCTTCTCAGGCATTCAGGAGAGATCATGGTTCCCCTCAAGCTTTGGCTGTTCATACTATTTATATTGCAATTGGAATGTCCAAAGGGGTCATTCTCGTTGTGCCCAGTAAATATTCCGGTTATAATGCTGACCACATGGATCCAAAGGTTACTTTTGCATTAATCTGCTTATATTGCTCTTACTTGTTAGCCTTTCATGTTCCTTCAGGATTCTATGTTTCTATATGTTATTTGTTCATCTTTTGGTTGAAACTTGAATAGATTCCAGGAAATATATTTTGGGTGTAATTAGAATCAAGGGAGAATGTTGTGCATGTGCCCTTTAAAATAATAGTCAATTCCTGGTGTCATCTTTGCAGAATTGCTTAAGTATCAACTTAATTGCTTATTTCAATCTCTAAAATGCCCCAATGAATTTCACGCAAAACAGCAGTACATACTTGATTTTGTACAGGATGACTTCCATACACAAATAACTTGATATTATTGAAAAGAAACACAATGTATCAGCTTTAAAAATTAAAAAAGAAAAACCTTTGGTGTGCGTACTTAGTATGAGTATATTCTGTAAGGATGACTTATATACATAAATATAATGTGCATACTTAGCATGAGTGTGTTGGTACTTCCTCAACAAAGTTCTTATTCAGATATGCCCTTAATATATGGTTATCCATTAAGATACCATTGATTGATAATATCTAAATTTCTTCTGTTACAGAAATCGAACATGTTAAGTGAGGAATTTGGCTTTTTATGGTAATTTCAGTATACAAACATCTGGATGTTTAATTAAATTGTGAAGCTTCTAAGTACATTTGCTTTTGCTATGTGCCACATTGTAGTTACGACAGAAATAACTTTACTCAATAAACCATGCTGTTTATGTTCCAGATGTCGATGCTCGGTCTGCAAGGGGATAGGTCTCATGCCCCTGTAACTTCCATGTGCTTTAATCAGCAAGGGGACCTGCTCTTAGCTGGTTATGGTGATGGTCATATTACTGTTTGGGATGTGCAGAGATCATCATCAGCAAAAGTTATTACTGGAGAGCATACAACACCAGTAGTACATACGTTATTTCTGGGGCAGGATTCTCAGGTTACTCGTCAATTTAAAGCAGTTACTGGTGATAGTAAGGGTCTCGTTCTGTTGCATGCTTTCTCAGTTGTACCCTTGCTCAGTAGGTTCTCCATCAAAACCCAGGTAAAACGTTAGTATGCATTAATATGTGATTTATGATTGTGACACTATGCATAATATGCTTATGAGTTGACATCATCTCCAAACTAATGATCATATTGTTACTTGAAATAGTGTCTTCTTGATGGACAAAAAATGGGAATTGTGCTATCAGCTTCACCGGTCCTTTTTGATGAATTCTCTGGAGGTGCTTCCATGTCCTCTCAGGGAAACAATGCAGTTTCATCCAGCAGTCTTGGTAGTATGATGGGAGGCGTAGTAGGTGGAGATGCTGGCTGGAAACTCTTTAATGAAGGCTCTTCTTTAGCTGAAGAAGGTGTGGTCATATTTGTCACCCACCAAACTGCTCTGGTGGTATGAAGCCCTCAAATGATTGCACAAATTCCATGTACCTTTTGTCTTGTGAATTGATGTTGTTCTTCTTAGTGGTTATATCTTGTTCAAAATGTGTTAAAGCCACATTTGCATGTTACAGGTAAGGCTTACTCCTACTTTGGAAGTCTATTTGCAGCTTTCTAAGCCAAATGGGGTTCGAGAGGGTTCTATGCCTTATACTGCGTGGAAATGCATGACACAATCACGCAGTTTGCCTAGTGGTATGCATTGAGTGAATTTTGGGCATTTATGTTGAGATATTTCATCTTTCTAAGATATGAATTTGTTACAGAAAACGTACCTGTAGAAGCATCAGAGAGAGTCTACTTGCTCGCAATTGCTTGGGACCGAAAAGTTCAGGTTGCAAAGTTAATCAAATCAGAGCTAAAAGTATATGGGAAATGGTCTCTTGACAGTGCAGCTATAGGTGTGGCTTGGTTGGATGATCAGGTACGTATTTAGTTATTCATATATTGTTGATTTGTCTTTTGTTGTATTTAAATAATGTTATTTAGGCAGTGTTGCCTAGTAAATAATTGTAAATGCTTTGCATGTAATGAGATTTTTGTACTTGACCAGATACTGGTTGTTCTTACATCAACTGGACAACTCTGTCTGTTTGCTAAGGATGGAACTGTGATTCACCAAACAAGTTTTTCTCTGGATGGTTATGGTGGAGATGATCTTGTTGCATACCATACTCACTTTATTAATATCTATGGAAATCCTGAGAAAGCTTTTCACAATTGCATAGCTGTAAGAGGAGCTTCAGTATACATCCTTGGACCTATGCATCTTGCTGTTTCTCGCCTTCTCCCATGGAAGGAACGGATTCAGGTTCTGCGGAAAGCTGGTGACTGGATGGGTGCACTGAACATGTCAATGACACTTTATGATGGCCAGGCGCATGGTGTTATTGACCTCCCTAGAACCTTGGATGCTGTACAGGAGGCCATAATGCCCTACCTTGTGGAGTTGCTTTTGTCATATGTAGATGAAGTATTTTCTTATATTTCGGTGGCATTTTGCAACCAAGTTGAGAAAATGGAACCACTGGACAACCCAAATAGTAGAAGCAGTTCTATGCACTCTGAAATAAAAGAGCAATACACTCATGTTGGTGGAGTTGCTGTGGAATTCTGTGTTCATATCAAGAGGACTGACATCCTTTTTGATGAAATTTTCTCCAAGTTTGTGGCGGTACAACAGAGAGGTATCATTACATCTCTGAGTCTTCTTGTGTTGAATGCTTCAATTACTACGCAGTTTGATCTTTGATGTCCGGGTTGAAGTTCATTTTTAAGTGAAACTTGGTAACTCAATTTGTGATAGCCATAACTACATAACATGAGGCTAGAAAGTTTAACAAACTTTGAAGGTCAGACTGTTTGGACAGTGAGATTATTGCTAGGCTATCAACAAGACATGTTTGGATCTTTGGGGGGAATATTATCAATTATGAAAGAAAATGAGAAACCTTTCCTTCTTATTTATTATTGGCAAGTTACAAACGCACCTAGTGGTGTTGAACCCACAATCTCACCCTCCACCCCATTCTCATCGGGGAAGTGCCAAATGAGCCAAGCTCATTGGCAGCTTAGAGAGCTTTCCTTGTGATGAAGCTATATTCTATTATTTTACCTTTGCCTTTTAAGATTGGGTTTGTTACTAGGAAGTGTGCAAGGGGTATTTAAGCTCTCTTAGCACCTTGAGAGTGATGTATTCCGTGTTGACACTTTGCTAGTACAAAACTAGGTTGAGTTAGTGTCTGCTGCGGTCTAATTGCCTGTGAAGTGTGTGTGTGTGTATATATATATATATATATATAGCAGCCCTTCACTTGCAATAATTTGTCCATATTAGCAGTCCTTAGACATTACCCTTTCGGTGATTTACCTTTTGTTTCATTACATTTTCCAGACACATTTTTGGAGCTTTTGGAACCATATATATTGAAGGACATGCTTGGATCACTGCCTCCTGAGGTATAGCTTGATGTCCCAGTGCTTAGCCTTATTGGCAGCTTAATCATAAATTCTGATATTTCTTTTTCTTTTTTCGTTTTATTTTGTTAGATTATGCAAGCACTTGTAGAGCATTACAGCAGCAAAGGGTGGTTACAACGAGTTGAAAAATGCGTCCTTCACATGGATATCTCTTCTTTGGATTTCAATCAGGTCTTACCTTCAAAACCTTTGTTAATCATTTTTGGAGTAAATTTATTTGTTATGATTTATTGACTTGATTGGATAATGATTATTATTTTTCCTTGTAGGTTGTTAGGTTATGTAGAGAGCATGGATTATATGGTGCTCTGGTGTATCTCTTCAATAAAGGATTGGATGATTTTAGGGCTCCTTTAGAGGAGCTGTTGGTGGTCTTGCGAAATAGTCAAAAGGAGAGTGCTGCTGCCCTTGGGTATGTATAATGTGTTCCTTGTGTTCTTATTCATTGAATATGGAAGATTTTTTAATATCATGTTTTCTCATTCTAGTTTGCTTCTCTTCTATGAATGTTGTCATGTCAATATTTATAAATTGACTGGATTTAGGGTCTGTTTGGGATCTGTTTATTTTGTTGAAATTTAAAACTTTTTGCTAAAAGTACTGTAGATAAAGGTAAAAATTAGCTGAAATAGTACAGTAGGATCCATGAATAGTACCAAAAAGTGTAGCGAGGTCCATGAATAGTTGCAAAAATAAGCTGAATAGTAAAATAAGCTGGCTTTTTAATTTGAAGCCAAATGCACACTTATTTAGAAGAATATTTATGGGAAACATTTTCTACTTTTAAGGAACTGTAATCAATGTGCAGGTATAACATCATATTAAGAATGTAATTTTATAGGAGCTGCAAATAACCCTAATCTTAAAAGATTTCAATCAGCTGGTTTGAATTAGGCTCCATCTGGGCCTATGTGGCATGGAGTTGGAGACTTGGAGTCAAATTTCAATCAGTGTGCAAGCTTGCTTCTTCCTTCTCCCTTCCCCTTTTCTCCCTCACATTAATTTTCTTATTCTACTTTGTGATAGTATTTTTGTTCTCATTGGAAATACATGTATCTTAGCTGTGCCTTGGTGAAGTGTTATTCATCAAATTTAAGGTTCCTATTAAGTCGGTTTTTATTTTCTAAACCGCGAACGAAAACTGTTAAATATTGCATCAAAAGCACACTTCTGGCTTGTTTGTATCTCAACTGTGCCTTAGTGAAGATTTATTCATTTGGGGGCATATGCTATTCAGACGTTACAATTAAAAAAAATTTCATATTCATTTGGTTATGATTTTTTAAACCATGAGCAAAAAGTGACAGATAGGAAAAGGTATCTCATGAGACCTCCCTTTCACATCATGTGTGGGTCTCACTTGTTGTGAGAGGTATCAGGTAAGTCTTATAAGATAATTTTCCATCAGATAGGGCTGGAAAACAGGGAGGGCTTATTCCTCTACTGGTTGGTAGTGTAAATAATTACTGGGAAGAAAAAAAGATAGTATGAAATATTTCTGGGGAAAGGTGGTTTAAAATTTTGATCGAATAAAACTTCTTGAGGCATTTGACTATATGGAATATCTTTAGTTGAAAAGAGGTTTCTTTATTCAGTATGGTATTGATAGAAATTTAGAAAATGTCTTGGATGGCTCACTTGAAATGTTCATTTTCTTTA
>JARYZH020002598.1:167-14813 GCA_030021035.2 Notholithocarpus densiflorus
GGAATTGTGGCAATGGTATTGCCGAAATAGGAGAGAAAAAATTTTACATTTAGTTTGTGGCAATACCATTGCCAAAATAGGGGGTTAAAAAAAAAAAAAATTTGTGGCAATTGTGGCAATGGCATTGCCGAAAATGGGAGGGAAAAAAAAAAAAAAGCAGTTGCCGAAATATGGGGAGGAATTAAAAAAAAAAATGTTACATCCACAATATTTTTACAATATTTTCATAACAAATCATAGGTAATTAATTATTATTAGTTCAAATTTGAATTTAATATTGAGATTACTTTTTTAATCAAACAATAATAACTTGCCAGTTAAAATTTGTTGTAAAAATATTGTAAAAATTGTGTGCACATATCATTTCTTTAAAAAAAAAAAAAGTGGAATGGAATTGTGGCAATGGTATTGCTGAAATACCATTGCCGAAATAGTGGTCAAAAAAAAATTTTACTTTTTGTTTGTGGCAATACCATTGCCGAAAATGGGAGTAAAAAAAAAAAATTTGTGGCAATTGTCGAAAATGGGTGGGGAAAAAATCTGGGCATGAATTAAAAAAAAGTGCTACGTTCACAATATTTTTACAACATTTTCACAACAAATCACAGGTGATTAGTTATTATTAGTTCAAATTTGAATTTAATACTGAAATTACTTTTTCAATCCAACAATAACAACCTACCACTTAAAATTTGTTGTAAAAATTGTGTTCACATATCATTTCTTAAAAATAAATTATTGTGAAAATGGAATTGTGGCAATGGCATTGCCGAAATAGGAGGGAAAAATAAATTATTCCAATTGGTTTGTGGCAATGCCATTGCCGAAATAGAGGAGAGAGAGATATAAAAAAAATACGCATATTTTTATTATTTTAGTATTTTTTTGACCGAACCAGCTTGATTTGTCATATTCTTTTATGGTAAAAGCACCCTATGAAACAGATAAGGATAGATTCAAGGACAATGAGTATATTGATTCTTATTCTAAAGTGCACGTTGTAAACAAAAACAAAAAAAAAGTACATAGATTCTTATAGAAGAAAAAATGACTTATGTGCACGCCTGTAAACAAAAAGAACAAAGAAACTATATAGATTCTTACAATAGAAAAGAAAAAATGATTAATGTGCACACTGTAAACCAAAAAAAAGCAAAGAAAGTACATAGATTCTTACAATATGAAAGAAAAAAATGATTGATGTGCACACAGTAAACCAAAAAAAGTACATAAATTCTTACAATACGGAAGAAAAAATTGATTGATGTGCACGCTGTAAACAAAAAAAAAAAGCAAAGAAAGTACATAGATTCTTACATGTACGCTGTAAACAAAAAAAGCAAAGAAAGTAAACCAAAAAAAACAAAGATTCAATCAACCAATCACCTCAACTCCTCATCTCATCTGATTCTTATTCTCAGCGGGAAATATATTTTGTCAGGCTCATATCACGCCTAAATCTCCAACATCGATTCTTTTTTGTCTTTTTATTCTTCAATTGGTAATAAAAGGCAAGGCAAGTGCCCTTGTCTTGTCTTTTTATTTCTCCTCCTTTGCTGAAGAATTAGAATTGCATCTCCTCTCAGTTCCTCCGGTTGCAAAGTTACTCTTTTACTTTGCTTCAGTGTGCCACAACGAAGGATTGTAAGTTTTTTTATTAATGTAAGTTTTTTTGCTTTGCTTATTAACTTATAGCTCTAGAAATTAACAGATTTATTATTATTGTATAAACATGTGCTTTGTAAATATTAGAAGCTAATACATTGGAAAATATTATGTAGTGTTGTAATTGCAGTTAATATTATTTGTATGCCTATGATTATGATTATTATTGTTGTTGTTGTTGTTGATATTCAAATTTTAGATTAATGAATTATTTTTTATGGTTATCTGATTGTGTGTTTTTTTTTTTTTTTTTTTTTGGCCAAGTATTACTCTATAATTCTCACTCTTTTAGTTGGCATCACAATTGTGGTAAGCATCTCAACTCTCAAATTAAATTTATATACGTGTTTTGTTCATTTTGAAATTATTTAATATTATTTATTGTTATTATTAGTATATGTTGTTGTTGTTATTATTATTCAAATTTTAGATTAATGAATTATTTTTTTTGGTTATCTGATTGTGTTTTTTTTTTGCAAGTATCACTCTATAATTCTCACTCTTTCAGTTGGTATCACAGTTGTGGTAAGCATCTCAACTCTCTAATTAAATTTATGTGTGTGTTTTGTTAATTTTGAAATTATTTAATATTATTTATTGTTATTATTAGTATATGACCACAAAAATTGTAATAAATTTTATTTCTGTGATCTTTTTATAATCAATTTTACTTTGTTATTATCAATTATTACATCTATTACTTGGAAAAAATATATTGCATAATATGTTTGTTGGTTTATAATAAAGATATGTATGTGTATTATTATTATTATTATTATTATTATTTTTATTTTTATTTTTATTTACTACAATAAATTGTACATATGTGTTTTTTTTTATCTTTAAAGTTTAGTTGGTATAAAAATTTATTAAGTTTCTTGAATCTTTACTTTTTAGGGTGGTTATAGGCTGGGAAATGAAAATTAATTATATGCTTTATAAATATTATATATGGTTATATTATAGTTAGGCGAGCGTATCACCCCATATTTGCATCAATGTAGACTATACCGTGTTACCTGCCTACCACATATAGATATTGATTGGAGTCTTATCACTTCTTTGGTGGAGCGATGGCAATCTAGTACCCATACATTTCACCTACCTAATTGTGAAATGACTATAACTCTACAGGATTGCCTATTTATGGCAATGCAGTGTGCGGGCCAACTAATTTGGCTTGGAATCTAGTTTGTGCTAATTTACTTGGGGAGACACCACCTGCAACAGCATTGAAATATGGTGGCCTTAAAATAACATGGGTAAGGGATACATTCTCAAACCTACCAGAGGGTGCCAATGCTGTAACAACCCAACAGTTTGCTAGGGCATACATGTTTCAGGTTTTGGCTTTACTATTTGGAAATAAGAGCCAAAGTAAATTGCATTGCTGCTTTCTCAAGCTGTTAGACGACTTTGGTGTAGCTGGGGAATATAGCTGGGGTAGTGCCACACTTGCTTTCCTTTATAAAGAGCTGTGTACTGCTGCTATTCAAAAAAGCACGGAGATTGCAGGTCCTGTTTTCATATTACAATTATGGGCGTGGGAGAATCTTCCATATCTGACCCAAATTCCAATAAATCCAACAAATTTAAATGGCGACGACCCATACGGTTGCAGGTATAATATTTACTTTCTATTTCTATACAATTTTGTATATTGTAGCGTTTATCCTTGATACTTCCAAACCCTAAATATTGTATGGCAATCATTAATTGTGTATAGGTGGGATACCAAGAGAACGTTTACTCACACACCAACGCATGTTCTGCGTGCGTACCGTTCTAATCACAACACACATAATAATGAACAGGTAAAATATCACAATGCATCAATGGTTAATTTACTAGTTATATTATTGTCTTGATTGATTATAACGTAGTTATTGTAATTGGAATTGCAGGTTGTTTGGACACCATACGATAATTATTTGCATCCATGGTGTCTTGCAGAAAAACATATATGGACTACAACAGCGCCATTGCTGTGCTTCCAAATTGTAGAGTATTACCACCTAGAAAGAGTCATGCAACAGTTTGGGTTGTTGCAAAGATATCCAAAGTGGCCTACTGACAATTTGGATAAATCTGTGCATTGTGTAAAGTTGACAGGAAAGTCCACTGTCAATTGGAATGCGCAGCATGAACAATACTACCGCCGGTGGAACATGCGAGCTGAACTTGTAGTTAGGGATGACCATTTTGATTTAGGTGTGGACTACACAACATGGTACCAGCAACATGGTCACCTATTCACGACACCAGAGGCGGCTACCCATATGTTCTAGGTTATTATTTTAGCTTTTTCAATAATACTGCACTAATATTGATAACAAATTATTTACACATCCAAATACTGCACTAATATTGATAACAAATTATTATTTTAGCTTTTTCAATAATACTGCACTAATAAATGTTATTTTTCTTTTTTTGTGGCAGCAAAATGAGGTCAATAATATGTTAAATTTGGCTGTTGCAAACCAACAGAGGAATGATCTCACTGCACAACAAGTCCTTCCACCAATAGTACAGGGCCTTACCCGACTGAAGTTATCGATGGAAGCAAATATTTCCTCCGTCCCTACTGAGAGGGTGACAACCTTCGGGCGACGACAAAGGCGCCAAGGAAGACAGCCGCAAACCTATACTGAAACCCGCTCATCCACCTCTGCACAACGTGGACAACGCGGAAATGATGATGCCGGACCATCCACCTCCGCACAACATAATATGTACAGCTCTACCCAAGCTGGGCCGTCAACATTTGCTAGTAATGAGCCAACCACCTTCAGTGAGTATAATCCAATTAATGTCAATGAGTACTGCATGAATTTATATCAACAGATTGGGTCATCCACTTCCATAGGACAAGGATTTGAGGGTTTGTTTAGCTATGACAATTATCCCCAACCTAATTCAACACCTCCCTCCTATCACCCATCGCCACCTCCATCCTATGCTGGGCAATACAATTATGGCCAAGATAGCCAGTACAGCTATGATTTCTGCACACCACAACCTTCCCAACCACCCCCTCATGTTGCTGATTTCTGCACACCACAAAATACATGGGCATGTGCTCCAAACTCTGAGGAAGAGGCCTCCGTAACAGACTCTGAGGAAGATGCCTCAAATGAGGACAGTGGGGAAGATGCAGAAGATAGCCAAGATATGGAGGTGTCTTCAGATAATGAAAATGAAGAAGGTGGTAATTATCAAACAGAGGTTGATATTAGAACACAGCCAAGGCACATGGGGAGAAGTCCTGTGCAAGCACGAAGGTACCCACAACGAGTAAATAGGCATCCTCCATGTTGTGGAACACAACAAAAATTGAATGTACCCCATCGTCGCAATCACTAATCAATGTAAAATGACTGTTTATTAAGAATATATTAAAGTATTATCATTGTTTATGCATCATTGTAGCAAAAAATATTATGCCTAGATAGTATACATAGCACATTATACTACTAACCGTAAGACCTTTGTGAAAATAAGAAATGTGTACACATTTTTTGGCATTTGAAACTGGTGCCCAATTAATCTAATCATACATCTATTTAATATAATTGTCCATTCCTACAAATCCAACATAGAATCTATATGTGTAGCCACAACTGTAGGCGCATAATAGGCAGAATAAAAAATGTGTCAAACTTCTATTTTTATAGTTGATCTTTTTTCCTTTGCATGATGGCTACTGTGGTGTATATTTCTATTTTCATTCTCCACAGCCTCTCTTCCAAACCCTCGTAAAAGTGTCAAAGAAAAATAAAACTTTCACCATCTAATTTTCGTCCAAATTTACAGCAGCAACTTGTGAGTTAATTTCGGCCAACAAAATTCGTGAATTTCAAAACACTCAAAACATAAAAGTTGTAGATATTTAAGTCAGGGTTCCAACCCATCCAGCCTTGAGTCAATTGGATTTTTTAAGAGAGAGATATGTCTAAAATACTGATTAGTGCTCAAATCTTATTTTTCCTCTTCAGATTGTGGCCCTTTGATTTCTTTCCTTATTTGAAGCTTTCAAACATGGTAAATGACCCATGCACTCCATAAAAAGTATACATTTTAAGGTGTTATCGAAACCCTAAACTATAATACACAATATATATATAGACACACACAGACACAAAATAAATAAACGTACACCCCAATCCAACTTGCAGTGATAGAAAACATCGTAGCATATGGAATTAGTACCATGTTCTTTCAAATAATACAAACTAACAATATGGTCCAACTCCTACAAACATTAAAAAAAAAAAAAAAAAAAAAAAAAAAAAACAACAACAACAGTCCAACCAATCCACTGAAGTAGATTGAATACTTATGTTGGGTCATTCAGTTTGGCCACTAGTGGAGCCAGCCACAGTTCAAGTGGGGCATGTTCTTCTATTATGGCCTTCTTGCCTACAAAGACTGCACAATGGCCTTGGTTGATGCTCTGCCCCTTCGTCCATTTCATTTCGAAGCCGAGTTGTTCTTAGTCGACCTTTTACACGGCGTAGCTTGACATTAGGATACAAGACCGGGAAATCAGGCTCATTCCAATGTACACTGTCTGGAACCATGCGAAATCTAGGTGCATAACAAGCAACTTGTTCTTCCAAATGGTAGCAGCGATCGATATATTGCATTGCAGAGATGCCTTGATATTTACACACGGCAATGACATGTGAGCACAGAATCTTATAAACCTGCCATTTTTTACAACTACAAGTGTTCTGCCTCAAATTTACCTCATGACGATGATTACCCCTATATGCAGAGTTAGGGTTTATTGGTGTTTTGACTTCAAATAGACCATCTTCATGACTGAACACAGTAACTGAATGCTTTGGTGCCTTTTTTCCCCATTTATTGAATTTATTCTTTGCATAGGCCGTAATGACTTCACCGGCAGTAACCTCTGCACGTGCCTTAGTATACCGATCGGCAAAGTAGGCGACACAACGGTAGTATGTAAGTTCAACTAACGCAGTTATGGGCAGATTTCTAGCACTCTTTAGAATTCCATTGAAGCTTTCAGACAAGTTTGTGGTCATTGCCCCATAACGATGTCCACCATCGTGTGCTAACGTCCACTTTTCCACCGGTATTTCCTTTAAATACTTCTCACCATCTGCACTTAATTGAGTAATTCTATCCCTGGTTATTTGATACTTTCGTAACTGATTCTCCATGCCTGCCCACATTACCATAGCCTTCAAGTTTTTATTCCCAATTTGTTGATTGAAATTGCTAGCCACATGGCAAAGGCAAAAACGATGATACCAATGTGTCGATTGACATATAGTCCGTATCGCTGCCATTATACCAGGGTGACGATCAGATATGACACATAACCCTTCCCGATTAGTGACATTATTCCTTCTCCACAATGGCAAAGGCAAGTGGAAAAAGTCTGTTGTCACCATCCCACGTTGATGCAATCAGCAACGTACCTTTGTACTTACCATATAGGAAAGTTCTATCTATACTAATCACTGGCCTACAATGTTGAAAACCTTCAATTGATGGACCAAAAGCCCAGAATACTCTCTTGAATATCGCACAGCCTGCCATAGTAGCAAGTATTGTTCTCCAAATAACCCTACTGCCCGGGTTTGAATCAGCCAAAGCTTTCAACCATTTTGGCAATAATTGGTAAGATTTGTCCCAATCACCAAACGCTCTACCAATTGCTTTTTCTTTCGCCTCCCACACCTTAAAATAAGAAGGTCGGTATTGGTACTTATTGTAAAGAGTCTGTTAAAGTGAAGCAATCTTTATGGTTGGATCATTTTTGACAACATCCCTCAACTCTTTCTCAATAATATGGGTGTCTAATTGCTCGTGATCTTGTGTGAGCATGGACTCTATACATGTGTGTGGACCATTGTATTTCCTAACCTCAAACAACCCATATGTAGCCCGGAAGCATGCTCGAAGACACCAAGAACAATGTTTGCACCTTACAGACCAACATTCTGGATCTGACTCTCTTACACAAAATGTTTGGTTCCTCTTGATGTGATAGCGTTTAACAGCAGTTTGTAGTTCATCCTTATCGACAAAAAGCAAGCCCACATAAAACTCTTGGGTAGGGTCCCAAATACTCTGAGTGGGCTTTTCAAATGGTGGGGTTGGATCAATCATATTATCCCACGTGTTCTGTGAAAAGCTTAGTGATGAAGGTTGATGGAATGCCATAGTTTGACTGCTTTCATGATTACCTTCATTTAGAGGCTCCTGTTCATCTCCAATATCATCAAGGACCTCATCGTCATCAAGTTGGTCATCACTATCCATGGCCCGCATCCTTTCTGATAATGTATGGACCGCATTTTCAGTAGTAGCAACTATGCGATGTGTATCATTGGGATCATTAGCAGCTCTCTGAGTGGCGGTTTGGTCATATTGAGCTTCAAACTCAAAACAAGTAGTCTCTTGTGTGACATACTCAGTTGGATTATCATGGTCAGCATCACTGGTGTTCATTGGCTGATAAGGAACATGTTGGTCCTCAGTTGCAACATGGGTATATGGAGCATGATAGTCAGCACCGCCAATGTTAATTGGGGAATGAGCCGCATCTTGAGAATAATGACCAGTATGAATGGCATATGGATCATGAAAGTGCCTTCCATGTGAATAACTAAATGATGCACTCGGTCCTTCATTGGCATATCGAATGGGAAAAACATCTCGGTGGCTTCTTATGGGCTCTACACCCACATATAACTCTGCACCTACAAATCCATATTGGCGGTCTAACATATTGAATATTGCATTGACACCATTATCATCTCCTACCAAAACTTGCTGGTAAGTCACAGGATGTGGATGACATTGAAAAGGAAATCTATACCAAATAGTCAGTTTTGAATCTGCTCTGTTTATATGAAGCGTGGATGCTACTCCATCACATAGATCTTCAAATGTAACACCCTGGCTTAATGAAAGCATAGAAGGAGGTGGCCCTTCGTAATAAACCCCATTTTCTCCATGTTTAATTATTCCGCCGGAATGGATGAGAAAATGAACAACTTTTCTGCCATCTACACTAAAACATAATAATAGTATTAATATATTAACACTACCCAACCATTACAATGCAATACAAGAAGTTAATCCATTAAAAATATTTAATATTTAAATAGCTAGAGCTGAGAGAATTCTGTTAAAGAGGATTGTTTCACTGATAATAATAGTATTAAATTATTTTTTATTAAGGTTTATGAACGTATACTAACCTTTTTTTTTTTGGTTTTCTTCTAGCATATGTGTATATTATAGGCTAACAAACTAAGTATTTCTTTAAGGAAATATTTGTCAATTTTGAAATTTAGGCAAGAATTCATGGACAAATAATTTAAAACATATCATACAAATCAATTCATGTTGCAAAACACATAATACAAAAACAAGATTTGCATGAACAAATAATTTAACAAAAACAAGATTTTCATGCTTAGCTATGCCCCTAAAACATATCAACATGAATATTATAAAAAGAAAAGTAACTACTTAAAAGATGTAACTCACCTTCTAAGAGATAAAGAACGGATAGATATTTGCAAGTGTTGTTACTTATAGTTGTTTGTAGAATGTATGGCACGCATGAATTGAAAATGGTTGGTAAAATTATGAGGGGAATAAGAGTGGAGAAGAAGGTTGATGGAATTTATAGGGGAAAAAGAGTAGAAAATAAGAACCGTGGAAATTTCAGTAACATTAGTGCTGTTTAAATAGGATGCAAGTTTCATATCAGTTAAATTCTTAGATTTTAAACTGTATAATTAGATACGCAATTGACTTTATAACACAACACAGATAGGACACTCTGGTACAAATAAATTACTTAACTATAGACATATATTCACTACAAAGAATCTTTGCAAAAATCTCAATTTTTTTGCTTTTTTTGGTTTACAATGTGCACATCAATAATTTTTTTTCTTTCCTATTGTAAGAATCTATATACTTTTTTTTTTCTTTTTTTTTTCTTTTTTTTTTTTGTTTTTGTTTACAGCGTGCACATCAATCATTTTTTTTCTTTCATTTCGTATTGTAAGAAACACAAAGCAAACTGCTTTGGTCAAAAAAATACTAAAGAATAAAAAGACAAATAAAATCTCTTAGGCGTGATATGATGAATAGGTGAATATATTCTATGCAGAGAATATATTTAGATGAGATGAGGAGTTGAGGTGATTGGTTGATTGAATCTTTGTTTTTTTGTGTACTTTCTTTGTTTTTTTTGTTTACAGCGTGCATGTAAGAATCTATGTACTTTCTTTGTTTTTTTTTTTTTTTGGTTTACAGCGTGCACATCAATCATTTTTTTTCTTCCGTATTGTAAGAATCTATGTACTTTCTTTTCTTTTTTTGGTTTACTGTGTGCACATCAATCATTTTTTTTTTCCATATTGTAAAAATCTATGTACTTTCTTTGCTTTTTTTGGTTTACAGTGTGCACATCAATCATTTTTTCTTTTTTATTGTAAGAATCTATATAGTTTCTTTGTTTTTTTTGTTTACAGGCATGCACATCAGTCATTTTTTCTTCTATAAGAATCTGTGTACTTTTTTTTTTGTTTTTGTTTATAGCGTGCACTTTAGAATAAGAATCAATGTACTCATTGTACTTGAATCTATCCTTATCTGTTTCATAGGGTGCTTTTACCATAAAAGAACATGACAAACCAAATTGGTTCGGTCAAAAAAATACTGAAAGAATAAGAATATGCGTACTTTTTTATATCTCTCCTCTATTTCGACAATGGCATTGCCACAAACCAATTGGAACAATTTATTTTTCCCTCCTATTTCGGCAATGCCACTGCCACAATTCCATTCCACTTTTTTTTTTTTTTTTTAAGAAATGATATGTGAACACAATTTTTACAACAAATTTTAAGTGGCAGGTTGTTATTGTTGGATTATAAAAGTAATTTCAGTGTTAAATTCAAATTTGAACTAATAATAACTAATCACCTGTGATTTGTTGTGAAAATGTTGTAAAAATATTATGGACGTACCACTTTTTTTTTTAATTCCTCTACATATTTCGGCAACCATTTTTTTTTTCCCTTCCCATTTTCGGCAATGGCATTGCTACAATTGCCACAATTTTTTTTTTTTACCCCCTATTTCGGCAATGGCATTGCCACAAACAAATTGTAAAATATTTTTTCCCCTCCTATTTTGGCAATGCCATTGCCACAATTCCATTCCAAACGCGAGTCTGGCACCCAAGAGGGCCATTCGACACTTTTGGAGTGCCAATCGGCACTTTCCAACTGCTAATTGGCACAAATGCAAGGATCAGCCCGAGGGCTGTTATTGCTTTATAGGTTGTTATTGTTGTAAAAATGTTGTAAAAATATTGTGAACGTAGCACTTTTTTTTTTTAATTCATTCCCAGATTTCGGCAACCACTAATTTTTTTTTCCCTCCCATTTTCGGCAATGGCATTGCCACAATTTTTTTTTTTTAACCCCCTATTTCGGCAATGGTATTGCCACAAACTAAAGGTGAAATTTTTTCTCTCCTATTTTGGCAATACCATTGCCACAATTCCATTCCAATTTTTTTTTTTTTTTTTTTTTTTTTTTTTTAAGAAATGATATGTGCACACAATTTTTACAATATTTTTACAACAAATTTTAACTGGCAAGTTATTATTGTTGGATTAAAAAAGTAATCTCAGTGTAAAATTCAAATTTTAACTAATAATAATTAATTACCTATGATTTGTTATGAAAATATTGTAAAAATATTGTGGACGTACTTTTTTTTTTTTAATTCCTCCCCAGATTTCGACAACTACTTTTTTTCCCCCCCTCCCATTTTCGGCAATGGCATTGCCACAATTACCACAAATTTTTTTTTTCTTCCCCAATTTCGGCAATGGCATTGCCACAATTGGTTTCTTTTTTTTTTTTTGAGCACTTCACACTTCGAGCACACAGCACACCCACTCGGGCAGCAAGTCTGGGCAGAAGGAATTTCGGTGATGGTGTTGCCGAAAATAAAAAATTTCTCTCTCCCACTTTTTCTCTTTCTCTCTGCTACTTTTGTTGAATTTCGGCAACGGTGTTGTCGAAATTCACTCTCTTTCCTCATTTCCATAAATAAGTTGGAACAGTACCTATAATGCAAATTAACTTCGAATTTAGCAATATTCAGCCAAAAGACTCGGCATTGTAACGCCCCAGCCCAAGTAAAAAAAAAAAAAAAAAAAAAAAAGGTGGTCAGATTTTTGACTCACATGAGCCCCACCCACCTACCCCTTAATTCCCCATGACTCCTTTTCTCTCAAAATATCTCCCTTCCCTTGGCCGGCCATACCCTTCTTTCTCTTCCTTTTTTTTCCCTTCTTTTCACACAAACATAAACACACACTTATATCTTACTCTCTCACACTCCCACCGGTCTCCACCACCTCCCCACTTATTTTTTTTTTTTCTTTTCCGGTGAGTTTTGTTGGAAAAACCCCATAAGAACCTCTTAAACTCCTACATCTCATCTTATTTAAGGTAAGAGCTCTTATATTTTGGTGCTTTTTCATATTCTTGCTAGAGGTTCTTCTAATATAAGTTTTGGAAGTGATATTCATGTGTTTATGTATATGGGTTT
Source organism: Notholithocarpus densiflorus (assembly GCA_030021035.2). Classification (NCBI taxonomy): domain Eukaryota; kingdom Viridiplantae; phylum Streptophyta; class Magnoliopsida; order Fagales; family Fagaceae; genus Notholithocarpus; species Notholithocarpus densiflorus. The sequence goes on from JARYZH020002598.1 coordinate 12,468, forward strand.
TGTTTTGGTGGACATATTTGGTGAATGATTGTGGATTTTGTACAATGGTAGCCATTTGAGGTTTACCCATGGTAAGGATTTGGGGGGGTTTTTGCTTGCTAATGTGAGGTAGTTGGTAAATCTAATTTTTATTATTTATTTGGAGCTAGTGGAGAATTTATATTTGGGTTTGCATGTAATGATGGGTATTGTTATATATGTTGTTGTTTTGTGGGTCTCTTGAAAATGACATGTATATTGAGGAAGAAGTTCATAAAGTGTTAGGATCTCTTATGGTAAAGGTGAAGCATGGAATGACATGATGATAAGTTGGAGTCTATGCCTTGTAATGAAATTGTTGAGAAACTTTGGAAGTGGAATACATTATTTGTGAGGTTAAATGCTAGGCTTGCCTAATTAATTTCTTAGTTAGCAATTTCTAATTCATAGCTAGATGCAATGTCAAGCTTTATGCCTATAGCGATAAGTTTGCTCGATATTGTTTAAGTTCTAGCTAATCTTATTTGGAGCTTGGAAAATTAGCCTTTTTGCAGGTTGCAAGGTAAGTAGCTTTTTAATGGGATTTTTTGGAAAATAATCATGTTGCATAAATGTTGTTTTTGGGTCAAACACATTTTGGGAAATTATATATGGATCTATGTTTTCTTAAAAGTGTTATGTTGTGACCTTATTATATATTATTATATATAAAAATGCATCATATTTGGTATTGCATTTGGGGAAATGCATGGATTGTCAAAAAGGAAAAATCTATAGGTACTTTGAGACATCTTTCTCATACTTTGGACCCTTTGGGGTTTGGGGCGTAACAGGCATATCAATGACTACTAAACTAAGCGAGATGGGAAGACCGACCTAGCAAAGATGTGCTGCAATTTTTGCAAGGTAAATTGTCTCTCATCAAACTCAAGGAAATAGAAAGATTGAGAATGAGTGATAAGAAACTTTTTTTCTTTTTCTTTTTGAAAGAGTACATTTCAACATCTGACATCCACTTTAAATTATTGTGCTCTTTATCATCAAACTAAGATGCCAATTGATTTTTAGTGTAGGTGGAAATTAAATACCATATCTCTAAGCCTTTTTTGCCCAATAGTATAATTTTTGGAAAAAAATAGGGAAAAAGCACTAGGTCAAACTTATTTAGTTCTGTAACATGTTTTTTGGAACTCGAGTTTCAATGAAGCTCAAGTTTACCAAACTCGAGTTATAGGCATTATGGCAATCTGATCAAACATAATGTTTGGAACTCGAGTTTTATTAGATCTCAAGTTTGACTAACTCGAGTTCCAAAAAACATGCTACATAACTAAATAAGTTTAACCATGTGCTATTTAACAAATTTTTCTAAAAATTATGCTATTTAGCAAATTTTTCCCAAGATCTCTTATTCAATCATCAAAAACTTTCTTAGTTGAACTAATTAGAACTCACGAGTGATAAGAAACTTAATTAGATGCTACAAAACCGGTAGAAAGATTTTAAAAGTTAGAAACAACAAATTGCAAAATTATTGAAGACAAAATGAGATGGCCTACATAAGAAAATGAAGAGTCGACCCATAGGCCAAACTAACCCAACATGTTCGGGTTGACCTGTTTTCATTATTGGTTAAAAAAATTATCCATACCCATTTTCAAACAAATAGACAAGTTTGGATTAAATTAAATATTATCAGAACCACCTAATACATATTTTCGTAGGTTTTAAGAATACTTATTTTAGAAAAGCAAAACCATACATACAGTAGACCAGGTCTTTCTCCACTCTAATGACTTCCACGAAATGAGCCACATGCTTGTACAATTTATTAGTTCGATATAAGCTGATAGACGGAGAATATCTGCCATTGCAAGTATACATTATTTATGAATAATTCAGGCAGTCTCCAATGAAAACTATAGTCAATGTTATACTATATATATATATATATATATATAGAGGCTTCCCTAACAATTTCATAACAATGAAGATATCATGGTGGAGTACCATTTAGAATTGATTAACGAACAATAATTGTCTTGAGATTCTGTTGCACTAGTATTTATGACCCCTAATGGAAATCGCCTTATTATTTATTTAAATATTCTTTTATAATTCCCTCTTACAAAAACAGCCAACCTATTGACTTTTACCATTTGACTTGTGAGGCGGAGCCATAAATATTCTGAATATTTCAATATATATATATATATATGTGTGTGTGTGTGAGAGAGAGAGAGGGGGGGCCTTCAAATTGATTTATATGTGGGTGTAAAGATAACTTTTAGTATATAAAATTCAAGTATATAAAATTCACGGTCTTCAAAATTGTATCATTAATTTTTTTTTTTTTTTTTTTTTTTT
>JARYZH020002599.1:0-14809 GCA_030021035.2 Notholithocarpus densiflorus
ACTTTCTTCAAGTTTCATGCTCCTCGCACTTTCTCGGGAACCAAACAAAAAATAAACAAAATCAACAAAAAAAAATCAAAATCAAAATCAAAATCAAACCAATTCAGTTCGCTTGAGAGCGAAAGTCTCCTTGAAGAAAAGCTCAGCGGATTCGAAGGTCTAAACGATAGCAGTTTCGGCAGTGGAGGCAGCTTTAACAACAACATGAAAATTCCTTGGAGACTTGAAGTTGCAGAAGCGCCGATCACGCACTCGCGGCGTTTTTCGGTCACATGCAACTCAGCGACACGTTTTCGATGCTTGGACTGGTGGATCGCTCAATCGCTTGCTATGAAGAAGGGCTTAAGATCCAGATCGAAGCCTTGGGCGACACCGATCCACGCGTCGGTGAAACTTGTAGGTTTGAATTTTCGTGCTTTTGATTTGCTAAATGTAGATCGGATTGCTATAGAGAAATGTGTTTGTTGTGCCTCATTGTTCTCTGTGAGAGCTAGAGAGAGAAAGAGAGAGAGAGCAAGCGAGAGGAGAGAGAGAAGTGTTTGGAGGCCAAGAAAATGAAGGAAAATGAAAACACTAAAACGTTTTGGCCCTTTTTTTTTTTTTTTTTTTTTTTTTTTTTTTTTTTTTTTGGGAAGTGCTAGGTTGAATTTGGGTTTATTGTTTTTGGGTTAAATAGGTCTCAATGGGTTTTTAGTTAAAACTCAATAATCACTGGGTCTGATTGAGTTGATGCCCATTTATCGCAACTAATAATTGGGTGGGTTTGGGTTCAATTTGAGTGGGTGGGTTTGGGTGGACAAATGAGTTTGGGCTTACTTTGCCACCCCTAAAGTACATGGACCCAGTTTAGACGAGGGAAGTAGTGGAGAAATATAAATTTCATCATGGTGTACCTGTATCCTTGGCATTTTGTATACCATTCTGCCCATGGGAAGCAAATGCTTTTGACTATGGGGTGTCCTCAACTCTACATGTACTTATCTGCAGGTTGGTCATCGGGTCTTGGGTTTGGACAAGTGTTGGAAACTGAATATTTTTTGGACCCTCTTTTTAGCACTAACCATCCAAATCAAAACACAAAGTATACTCAGCCATTTCAACTAAATCCATCATATTGAAAACATACAACATTACCATCTCAAGGGGCTGCAAACAAAAATAGGAAAACCTTATAGGTGTGATCTTAGTAGTGGCAATGAAGTTGGACGATGTAATCGGCCAAGCTTAGGGGAGAGGGAGTAGAAATTGTCCTTAGGACAATCCTTACTTAAATCCCAATACTCCACTAATTAACCCATCCATCTTTCTTTGTTTCTTAACCTCTTCTTTGATTGTACGAATTATGTGTAGTTTCATATGTTGGAGGATCTGCCTTTATGTGTACACTTGGTTTCTATTGGAATTTTGTGGACTACAATATCTGTGTCTAAGCCTAGCATGTCTTAGTATGGTGGCTAAGCAAAGTCATCATGGAATTCTCTAAGTAGGGCAATTAAATTATCTTTCAACTCCACTGGAAACCAGGCACCTATTTTCACTTTGATAGAGCTTTCTTCCTCATTAGCCAAGTTTGTTGCCTCAATCTCCTCGATGTTTAGTCTAAAACCCTTTACTTTGTCTCTCTAATGCCTCAAGAATGTCGTTTAGCAATTTGGGATCCTCGTCTTAATCAACAACTTGAGTTAGTGGCATACTCCTTGGGCCTTGGCCCACGTCTAGGATGGGTCTATACTAGGCTACAATCATTTTCCAAAACGAGAATGTTTCCTAATCTTTCATTCTTCATGGTGGTCATAAACCTGGACCCTCCAATAGCCAAAATACTTCTTACTCAGTTTGGCATGGTGCCTAACATAGTTGCCTTGGCCTCCGTCTCCTTGACAAATAGCAGGGCTAACCGGCCAGCTCACCTTCATTGCAATCATCTAATTACAAATCTTCTTTTACATATCTCTATGAATATGTAATAGGAGATTTGTTACATTTGTAGGCCATGTTGTAAGTTATGATTTTTTTTTCAGAAGATGTTTGATTTTAGTTAGCTTGATTTGTTGGGATGGTGATTATTGATGGTGAAAATGGTTTTTTCTTCAGAAATATTTCATGGATTTTGGTGGTTGGAATGAAAGGGTGAATTAACATGCTAACACGATAACGACATTTTAACAAAAGAGAATCATCGTCAGTTTGGGAATTTGTTTATTTTCGGTAGATTGTTTGCATAGTATTTATCAAAAGATATAGTTTTTTTATTAATTTTATGTTAAATCCGTTACAAAAAGCTAAAAGCTAGTTCATTTAAAAAAAAAAAAAAAAAAACTAGATTATTTGCTAAAAAGCTAAAGACGGAAAGCAAAAAAAAAAAAAAAAAAAAACCTTTTTCAACAATTTTCAAAACACACTTTAATTACCTTTTCTTCCTATTTATAGAGGATTTTTTAAAAGTTTGGAAACTCATTTTTAAAAATGGACTTGGATTGGGCTTAATTTTCAATTACACTGGACCCATCCAAATGATGATACATGTCCAACAATGGACACATGGCATCATCTAAATGGGTCCAGTACAACTGGACTCTAGAGCCAATCATTACTCTTAAAAGATATTATGAGTGTGAGTCTGAAAGAGTTTTTTTTTTTTTTTTTTTTTTTTAATATATATATATAATTAAAAATTAAAAGCAAAAACAAAAAATCATCACTTGCTTCTTCTTCTTTTTTACGATTATGATTTTCTTATATTTATGCATTAATACTAAGGGTTTTTAGTTTAATACGGTCTAATCAAAGATGCAATGGTCACGTAATTTTAAAATGTTACAATTTGGTCAATTTAAATTTGAAAAGGGGAAAGATATCATATCATCACTCACTCAGTCTGTTTTCTATCCATTTATTACTGCATTTTGACCATTTTGTTCCTTTAAAATATGATGTTGGTTCAATTTTGATAACTTAAACTTGGTGTTACTCAGCATTCCACCAGTATATATGAATAGAAAATAGGAGGAACTAAACTGTTACATTTTAAAATTTAAGGAACTAAAACCAAACATACCATGTACTTGAGGAACCATAAATACAACTTTATATATTTAGGATAGTGATTGTTGCACATAGTGTGTATACGATTGTACTGTACGTACACTGTGTGCAACAGGAATTACCTATATTGGACAATTTCATGCTTTTTTTTTTTTTTTTTAATGCTAATTTCTTAAAATTTTGCATTATTCTGCAATTTCTCATATAGTTTTGTAAAGAATTAGACCAAAAAAGTTTCTTAACTGGTAATATTTTTTTGCAATCCCCGTAAAGTTGGGTTATACAACCATTGAGATCTTGCTTCTACATTTTCTCAGGTTTTGCAAAGAATTAGAGCAAAAAAGTTTATTAACTAGTAGTATTTTTCCAAAATCCTCGTAAAGTTGGGTTATACAATGTAAGGACCAGATTTGAGTTCCTAACCCAAGGTATGAATGGATTTAGGTCCAAAAAGCCCAAAATAATGAATTTGTAGAGAGTGGGTTAGAAAACTAGGTTTTAGTTAACTAAACAACAAATTAGGCAGGCTTGATGATAACTGAGTGAAAATATACAAGTTTAAACTGAAGAAAGAATGTCCTCAACAAAGTCCAAGGAGACTGATTCTTATATAATGTTCTTGAGTATGGTTACAAGTCTGGTTCTAAATTGCTACAGTGTTTCTTTCTTGATTTTTCTGATCCCCCTCTTTCCTTGCATCGTTTCTCTTTTATATTCTCTTTTCCTTTCATCTTTGCCTTCCACGTGCATGCCAGGTGGCTGATGTTGATACTTATCCCATCAGCACCTCCCATAAGTCTTCTATAGTAGCTATAAGGCTGGTCTCTACTGTTCAGGCATCACCTCCACATTAATGCGGTCAGAGAGTTAGCTGCAGAGCAATTAATGCGGTGGTAGCAGCTTTCTTCTCAAATATTTTAGGACTCCCCTCTGTACTTTGTTTCTAAAATGCTTACCAATGCCAACAGAACTCCCTGGAACATTCCCCAAGACGGCGACCCACATATTCGTACCTCGACTTTGGCTAGCTGATGATGCACTTATTCTCGGTCCACACTCTTAAACCATTATGACCAAAACTAACTTCTCTATTTACTAACACTATCTCTTCTGACAAAGATTTATCCTCCTTGGACGTCCTCTCGTCCTCGGCTTGGGCTATGGGCCCAATATATAAACGGATAATGAAATCCTGGGCCCAATATCCCTACAATAGCATTCATGTCGTTCTAGCGCACATACACTGAACCTGTCAATTCTCTTAACTCTCTCGTGCCTTCACAAATACAAAAGGTCAGTCCGAGGATATCCCCCTTCTTTCTATAAGTCTTCACAAACTTTTACCTTTTGTTTTTCCATATATTTTTTTTTTCTCTATAATTTCCTTCTCCTCAGCTCCACTCTCTTTTCTCGATCTTTTAGTTCTCCTAAACCTCTCTAGAAATGGGTAGATTCAAAAGCCTGGTAGACTCGGAGGAGGGGATAGAAAGCTTTAGAGCTCTGTATAAGATCCCTCCAGGGGTAGGTATTAGATATTGTAAGGAGGGACAGTGGCATGAAGATAGGCAAGAGGGAGAGGTAGCGATCCCGATGATTGCCTTTATAAAGGGAGGGATGAAAATCCCTATGGGTGCAGTCACTAGAGGCTACCTTAAAGCTCATAGGTTGGCTCCCACTCAGTGTGCCCCTAATATGTTTAGGATCTTAGGTTCCGTAGATGCCCTTATAGAAAAGATGGGTTTAGGTCTGACCCACTACGATGTCAACTGGGTCTATAACCTTCACCATCTAAAGGGGCAGGGGTACTACTTGAAATCAAGGTACCCTGAGGTTAGGCTCATCCAATGCCTTCCCGAATCCAACAAGGGGCTGAACAAAGATTTTTTTATCATGTCAAGGGAGTGGCATGATGGCTTCCCGGCCCGACGAGAAAGGGGCAATCAGGTGGGGTCTTAGGCTTAGGAAGATTATTTTAATTAACTCGTTCTCTTTTATCCGTTCAGTTCCTGATTCTAACAGTTCTTTATTTCTTTGATGATTTTGCAGATAAACACGCTACCGAGCCGAACTTAAATTTGGTCAACAAGGATAGCCTAGACAAAATCCTTAGGGTCGAGGTGTTCGTGAACGCAGATGGTCAATTACGAGCGGCTCACCTGATCCTAGGATACAAGCCGATCTCGTCCAGCTTTCAGGCGCCTAAGTGCGTTATAAAGGCCAAAGACCCCCGCCTTCATCGAATAAGTGTAGCAGTCCCCAGCTTTCTCCTCCCTGAAGGTGTTCCTGTTCCAGGAGGCACGCTCGCCACAGAGCCCATACTTGCAAACACGCTCACCACAGAGCCCATTTTTTAAGGTATACCAAAGGTAGCCTTGCCACTACAATAGACAACTGGAGTAGCCACCTCTTCTCGCCCCACCAACACAGAAGAAGAAGAAGTAGTCGAAGTGCCTGATTCTGAGGACGAATTCAAAGTCTTCGACCAAGCTTTGTCCCCTGAAACTTCGACTCCTGTTCCTGGCCAACCATTCTCACCTATACTTGACGAGATAGGGATTTAACGCAAGCCGAAGTCCAGTCTGATGGACCTTATAGAGTCCCAACTGGGGAGGGACATACCTGGGAAGGTAGCCCAGACTAAGCCTCCCACTCATCCTCCTGCCTTGCCCCTCCAGCTTGGAACTACCGACCTGAAGAGGAAGAGGGAGCCCAAAGGTAAAAAGGTGATGGATGTTAGTAAAACCCACCCCTCTCAAGAGGTTAAGGCCCAGAGGGCGGCTATGCAGGCCAAGGTGGGGCAGAAGGGTGCCGAGAGGAGGAGCAATATTCAGGCCGAGCCTTCAGCCTGGCTTCCCGCCCCGATGCTGGATGGGGCCCCTCTGCTAACTAATGCTTCTATTAGGGATTTCCAAGGAGGAAAAGCCGGCTATGTGGCCGATGCGGTGGAGCAGGCTCTACTACTCCCTAGGGACATGGCCGAGCTGTGGTCCATAAAGAGGCATAAGGTTTTCCTCGGCCTCAAAAGATATCTTGCTGTGGTATGACCCCTACTTAGCCCTTTTTTCTTCTCTCTTTTCCTCATTTTTTTTTAATCTTTCTTTCTTTCCTCGGCGGGCTGTTCAAGCCTCCTTCCGGGCAAAGTAGATGACCAACTACTGCCATCGGTAGATGAAGGAGGAGGAAGAAAGGCGTAATGCCGTCGTAGAGGCCTTTAACGTGGCCGAGAGGAGCATTCAAGAGCTCAAGAAGAAACTGCAGGAGGAGGAAAAAGAGAGAAAATATGCAACAGCTGCTCTTGAGAATACTGAGAAGCAAGCTGAGAGCCAAAGGCTGCTGCTCCGCAATGCTGAGGATCAGCTGGCCGCCTCCAAAACTCAAATTGCTGCACTGAAAAAGAAATTGGAAGAGATCGAGAAGGCCAAGGCTCTAGCTGAGAAGGCCAAGGAAGAGGCAGAGAAGGCTAAGGAGGAAGCAGAGCAGCATGGATACGATGTTGGGGTGGCCGAAACCAAGGACGCCCTTAGGGCCAAGGTCCCTGGTGTATGTAGGACTTACTGTGCCCTGGTATGGGATGAAGCCCTCAACCAAGTTGGGGTTAAGGCTTCTTCCGTGCTTAGGAAAGCAGAAAGTGTCTACTACCCCCTAGCCATACGCCCTTCATGCTCCTCGAACTCTAAGGTCAACCCGGTATCCTTGGAGGCAGGTGAAATCCAAGACAGCCCACCTAAAACTCCTCCTGCAACCAACACTTCTTCAAAGGTGGCAGAGCTGGCCAAGGACACTACAAAAACAGGGGATGTCAATAAAGAAGTAGTCCAAGGTGCTGACCTACCTCCAATTGCCCCAAAGGATCTCTCTAGGGTAAAAGAAACTTCTCAAAGCATGGAGCTGGTGTTAGCAACTCTCGCCATACCCCCAAAAGAGGATCCCAAAGACAAGGCCCAAGTGTCCACCATGGCAGCAGATACCCAACCTCCCAAGAATCCAAAAGAAAAGCTTATAATAAAAATGAAGCAATAAGTTGCCCCCCCCCCCTTTTTTTCTTTCACAATTTGTAATCAACTTGCCTCTTTGTATTTAATCTGCCTTATTTTAAGGCTTTTACTAATGAAAGTTATGGGCATTTTCTTTCTTCCTGTGATTCACATATTGAAGTTGATATGATTTCTTTCTTATCTAACACATAATGAAAGTAGTAATGAGGTAAAACTTCTCTCACTAATCTACTCGAGTAATAGAAAATTTATCCCACTTCATACGATCAGCAGCAAAAACAGGTGAAATTTACTAAGTCCACCATCTCGGCAAGGTATAATCTCAACTTCAAGAACATACACAGTAATATAACTTGCATACAGGTTTAAGTTTGCTCTGCTCCTTGCTTATTAGTAAGTTTAAAGGAGCAAAGGGATAATCAACTCTTGAACAAATACAAGTAAGCCTGTAAATGCTTTAACTGACGCTCACGAACATCCACCTGAGTTTGTTACCACTACGAGGATCTTTGCTGTTTAGAGTAGCTGATCACACTTGACATTTAAGTAATCCATAAGAAATACTTGTTTTACCTCAGGTATGTGGTCCAAAAAATCTGAGATGAACTAAGGCTTCGCCTGGACGTTTGTCAAAAATGATAGGAAGTATTAATGATTAAAAAAGATATCAATTTCCCAAGGTATGTGGTCCGAGGAACCAGGCATGACCAATGTTCTGTTTGATACTTAGATGGATGTCAGGGAGTATTAATTTTCCTAAGGTATGTGGTCCGAGGAGCCATGTATGACCAATGTTCTGTTTAATACTTAGAAAGATGACATAATGTGTTAATTTCTCCAAAGCATGTGATCCGAGGAGCCAGGCATAGCTAAGATTCTGTTTAACACTTAGAAAAATAACTTGTAAGATATCAATTTACCCAAGGTATGCGGTCCGAGGAGCCAGGCATGACCAAGGTTCTGTTTGATACTTAAATAGATGTCAGGGAGTATTAATTTTCCCAAGGTATGTGGTCCGAGGAGCCAAGCATGACCAAAGTTCTGTTTAATACTTAGAAAGATATCATAATGTGTTAATTTCTCCAAAACATGTGGTTTGAGGAGCCAGACATAACTAAGGTTCTGTTTAACACTTAGAAAAATAACTTGTAAGATATCAATTTACCCAAGGTATGTGGTCCGAGGAGCCAAGCATGACTAAGATTCTGTTTGATACTTAAATAAATGTTAGAGAGCATTAATTTTCCCAAGGTATGTGGTCCGAGGAGTCAGGCATGATCAAGGTTCTGTTTAATACTAAAATTGATAGTAGAACGCATGACATACAATATAGTAGACCCAAATGTGGTGAAGAAAGCTTTTATTAATAATAATACCTCATCAGGTTATTTACATTTCAGGGGCGTGTTACAGCCTTTTCTTCTAGATCCTCAAGATAATACGCCTATATTCCAACCACCGATGTGATACAATATAGCCCTTCCTAGTTGGGTCCCAATTTTCCCCATGCTGGGTTCTTTGCATGCCTAAAACCTTTCTTAAGACCAAGTCTCCAACTGTCAGTGGCCTTAGCTTTACGTTGACGTCATACCCCTACTTGAGCTTGTGTTGATAGTAGGCCAATTGGACCATGGCATTCTCTCTTCGTTCTTCAATTAAGTCTAAACTTTTCTCCAATGCCCATCATTGTTGCTCGGAGTGAAAGAACTCGTTCTCAGCGTGGGGAATCCAGTATCCAGAGGAATGACAGCCTCGGCCCTATAAGTCAACAAGAAGGGCATCTCCCCAGTGGATTTGCGAGGAGTAGTCCGGTAAGTCCAAAGGACGTGTGGCAGCTCTTCCACTCATTTCCCTTTCGCATCATCCAGTCTCTTCTTGAATCCATTCATTATAACCTTATTGACAGCCTCAGCCTGTCCATTCCCTTGTGAATATGCCGGGGTGGAATATCTATTTGCTATGCCCAAGTCACAACAATATCTCCGAAAGGCTTTACTGTCGAACTGAAGTCCATTGTCCGAGATGAATGTATGAGGAATTCCAAATCAGGTGACAATATTTTTCCAAACGAATCTTTTGGCATCCAGGTCCCTGATATTTGCCAGTGGTTCAGTTTCAACCCATTTGGTGAAATAATCTGCGTCGACCAATAAATATCTCTTATTCTCTGCTGCCTTGGGATAAGGACCTACAATGTCCAAGCTCCATTAAGCGAAAGGCCAGGGACTGGACAGTGGATTGAGGACTCTTCCAGGTTGATAGATGTTTGGTGCAAATCTTTGACATTGGTCGCACTTCTTCACATATTCCTATGCTTCTTTCTGCATATTTGGCCACCAATAACCTTGTGTGAGGGCCCTGTGAGACAAAGATCTGCCCCCCTTGTGGCTTTCACAAATCCTTTCGTGTAACTCTTCCAGGAGTAGCTCAACTACTTCAGGGTGAACGCATAACAGGTATGGGCCAGAAAATGATCTTTTATACAACTTTTGGTCCTCGGACAGCCAAAACCGAGGAGCTTTTCTCCGTACCTTGTCGGCCTTGGACTTACTCTCAGGCAGGATATCTTCCTTAAAGAATAGCACAATAGGATCCATCCAACTAGGCCCTACCCTTATTTGGTGAACATGAACCACATTCCTTTCCCCCTCGAAAAGTTTACACAAGTCCTCCATAAAGATCACCCGAGGTAAACTTTGTGCCGAGGAGGTTGCCAGCGTGGCAAAAGAGTCTGCATGTGTATTTTTACTTCTAGGGACTTGTGATAAAATAAAAGACTCAAATTTAGACTGTAAGCGTCTAACCTGGCTCAAATATTCCTGCATTCTGGGATCTCTTGCTTCCAACTCCTCTTGGACTTGGCCTACAACCAGTCTTGAATCAGAGAATATCTCCACTGTTTTCCCACCCATTTTCTGAACCATAGTCATCCCTACCAACAGAGCTTCGTATTCGGTCTCGTTGTTTGTAGCCGAGAATCCCAATCTCAAGGATTTCTCAATTGTGATCTTCTCTGGGGATACCAGAACTAGCCACACTTCAGATCCTCTGTGATTAGCCGCACCATCAACATAGACCTTCCAAAACAATGGCTCTTGCAAGGAGATTACACCAACCGATTTTTCATCCATGTTTTGCTCCTCTAATTTATCTTATGATGGGGTCTCGGCAAACTCAGCCACCAGGTCAGCGAGGACCTGACCCTTAACAGAGGTGCGAGGCATATATTTGATATCAAAAGCCCCTAGGATCGTACTCCATTTTGCAATTCTCCCAGTGTAGTCAGCGCTCCGAAGTAGAGATTTGAGCGGAAGCTGGGTCAAAACAACAACCGTGTGTGATTGGAAATAATGGGAGAGCTTATGTGTACCATGCACCACCACCAGAATGGCCTTCTCAAGTAGTAAGTATCGAACCTCGGCTTCATGTAGTGATTTGCTCACATAATAAACTGGCCTCTGCACACCACTATCAACCCGTATCAGCACCAAGTTTACTGCATGGGAGGCCACTGCAATATAAGCAAACAAAACCTCATCCACCTCGGGCCTGGACATAATGGGTGGCGGAAAAATGTATTCTTTCAACTGCTGGAAAGCCAAGACGCACTCCTCGGTCCATTCAAATCCCTTCCATTTGTTCAACAACTGAAAGAAAGACTTACACCTGTCTGCTGACCGAGAGATGAATTGGTTTAGAGCAGCAGTCATCCTAGTTAGTCTTTGAACCTCTTTGGGGATCCGAGGTGGTTGCAGGTTGTTGATTGCCTTAATTTGGTCAGGGTTGACCTCAATTCCGCGGTGTGTGACCATGTAGCCCAAGAACTTACCAGATCCGACACCAAAAGAACATTTGGACGCATTAAGTCGCAGCTTGTGTCTCCTCAAGATCTCAAAGATATTCCCAAGGTCATCGACGTGCTCAGACTCCAACTTGCTCTTGACCACCATGTCATCTATATAGACCTCAACGTTTTCCCCTAACTGTGGCTCAAATATCCTGGTCATCATCCTCTAGTAGGTAGCCCCTGCATTCTTCAAACCAAAGGGCATCACCTTGTAATGGTAATTCCCAATAGGGGTGACAAAGGCTGTCCTCTCTTGATTGTCCAAGGCTAAAGGTATTTGATAGTACCCTTAAAAGGCATCCAAAAAGCTCATCCGAGGATGACCCACAGTTGCGTCTACTAGCTGATCAATCTGAGGCATGAGGAAGGGGTCTTTTGGGCAGGCTTTGTTCAAATTTGTAAAATCTACACATACACGCCACTTCTCACTCTTCTTCTTTACCACCACTGTATTAGCCAGCCATTCAGGGTAGAACACCTCCTTAATAGCCCCGGCCTGCTTAAGCTTCATCACCTCGTTTTTGACAACATCGGAATGATCTTTAGATGAGCACCGAGGTGGTTGTTTCTTGGGGGTGACAAATGGATTGACGTTTAAATGATGGCAAATGAATCTCGGATCCACTCCTGGAGCTTCATAAGCATTCCAAGCGAACACATAAACGTTCCTTTTGAGAAACTCCACCAATTCTTCCTTTTCCCAAGGCGATAATTGAGCCCCAACCTGAAAAAACTTCTCCGGGTCATCCCCTACAGTAAATTTCTCCAAATCCTCAAATTCCACATCCTCGGCTTGCCCATCCACAGGTGTTGCCGGAGATTTTGACTGCTATAAACCTCCCTCAGCAGAGGCCGAGAACTCGACTGCAGGCTGATGCAAAATTGCAGACACGAGGCACTGCCTAGCCATAGACTAACTTCCTACCAGCTCCTCAATCCGGTCCCCAGACGGATACTTCACCTTCTGATGCAGGGTCGAAGATACAACCCCTAAGGCGTGAAGCCAGGGTTTGGCTAGTATGGCCGTGTAGGGAGAATAGGCATCCACTACAATGAAGTCCACTTCAACCACTTCTGAGCCTGCTTGCAGGGGTAACTTAATCTGACCTTTTGGAATGACAACCTTTCCATCAAAGCTCACCAAAGGTGAATCATAGACTGTCAGGTCTTCGGACTTTAAGTTCAACCCCTTGTACAAATCGAGATACATAATCTCTGCGCCACTGCCCTGATCTACCATTACCATCTTCACATTATACCCTCCTATCCTGAGGGTTACTACCAAAGCGTCATCATGTAGCTGGATGGTTCCTACCTTGTCTTCATCCGAAAAACTGAGCGCCGGTCGAACCTCTACTTTAACCCTCTTCAGCTTAGAACCAGAGTCCTTAGCTAGACGCCGAGCTACAGACATTATCCTGGATGGCTGAGAACCCGTTCTCCCAGGTGCAGCAAAGATGACATTGATTGTACCAAACGAAGGCCTTGAAGAAGCATTCCTCTGACTTTCTGACCTTGATTGGTCTCCTTGCCCGTTGGGACGGTACAAAAGATGCTATAACCTTCCCTTCCTTACTAGTTGCTCTAGATGATTCCACAGAGTTCTGCAGTCCTCGGTGGTGTGTCCCCCGCTCTTGGTGGTATTGGCAATGGAGGCTCTGATTGCGTCTCAAGGGGTATCCACTCATCTTGTTCGGCCATTTGAAGTACGGCTTATTCTTGATCTGCTCCAAAACCTTATGTACCGGTTCTCGAAACACAGTGTTTACCATTTAAGAAGCTGTAGACTCAGACCGCCCAGCGAAATCCCTCCAGGGTCTATTATTGTTGTAGCGGTCCGACCTAAAATCCCTCATCTCTTAAGGGATAGCCTTGCCCTTTCCCTTGTCTTGCTGCTGGTCCTCCTCAACCCTCTTATACTTGTCAATCCGATCCATGAGCTGGCATATACCGGTAACAGGTTTCCTAATTAAAGACTTCCTTAAGCCGTGCTCGGCAAGTAGGCCGAGCTTGAAAGTGCTGATGGCTACATCGTCAAAATTACCATCTATCTCGTTAAATATCTCCCAATATCTGTCCGAATATGTTTTCAGGGTTTCTCTTTCTCTCATGAACAAAGACAACAAGGAAGCTAAAGGCCGAGGAACCCTACTGCACGTAATAAAGCGGGATCCAAATGCTTGAGTGAGTTCCTTGAAGGAATCAATGGAACCTGCGCTCAGACCATCAAACCACATCATCGCCATAAGCCCCAAACTGGATGGGAAAACCTTGCACATCATGGCCTCGTTCTTGGAGTGTACGGTCATCCTTTGATTGAAGTGGCTAACAAGCTCCACAGGGTCTGTTCTACCGCTGTACATGGTGAATGTGGGCTGTGTAAACCACCGAGGAAGTCTCCCTCCCTCAATCCAGCGCGTGAAGGGTGACCTAGAAATTCGGTTGAGTGCTTTACTCACAGTGTTGTTTCCCAGGCCTACCGATGACGAATTTGTGTTTCTGCGCTCATGATGATAGTCCTCATCATATGAGAAAGACTCGCTAGGAGGAGTCTTTGACCCACGCCTATAGCTGCCATCCTCTTCACCATCAAAAGAGAAGTCAGAATTGGATGGAGCTCGCTTTCGCCGTTCATGGCGCAAGCTTCTCTTCAGGTGATCAATCTCCTTCTGCATGGCTCTGGCATTCTCCTCACGAGAGACGTGGCTTTTACCCCGAGATTGGCTCTTACTGATATGGGTAGTATGTACGCTTCCCTCCCGATCCCTTTTTCGTCCAAGATCACGAAAGTGATCTTGATGCTGAGACCCCATAGACTCTGCCTGGTGTAGACCTGAGCCTACCATCATTCTGCGTTGGATTCACTATAACACCAGTAGTTCCCACAGACGGCGCCAATTGTAAGGACCAGATTTGAGTTCCTAACCCAAGGTATGAATGGACTTAGGCTCAAAAAGCCCAAAACAATGAATTTGTAAAGAATGGGTTAGAAAACTAGGCTTTAGTTAACCAAACAACAAATTAGGCAGGCTTGATGACAAAGGAGTGAAAATATACAAGTTTAAACTGAAGAAAGAACGTTCTCGGCAAAGTCCGAAGAGACTGATTCTTATATAATGTTCTTGAGTATGGTGTATGGTTACAAGTCTGGTTCTAGATTGCTACAGTGTTTCTTTCTTGATTTTTCCGATCCCCTGTTTCCTTGCATCGTTTCTCTTTTATATTCTCTTTTCCTTTCATTTTTACCCTCCACGTGCATGCTAGGTGGCTGGTGTTGATACTTGTCCCATCAGCACTTCCCATAAGTCTTCTATAATAGCTGTAAGGCTGGTCTCTACTGTTCAGGCATCACCTCCACATTAATGCGGCTAGAGAGTTAGCTGCAGAGCAATTAATGTGGTGGTAGCAGCTTTCTCCTCAGATATTTTAGGACTCTCCTCTGTACTTTGTTTCTACAATGCTTACCCATGCCAGCAGAACTCCCTAGAACATCCCCCAAGACGACGACCCACATATTCATACCTTGGCTTTGGCTAGCCGAGGATGCACTTATCCTTGGCCCACCTTCTTAAGTCATTATGACCAAAACTAACTTCTCTGTTTACTAACACTATCTCTTCTGACAAAGATTTATCCTCCTCGGACGTCCTCTCGTCCTTGGCTTGGGGCTACGGGCCTAATATATAAACGGATAATGAACTCCTGGGCCGAACATCCCTACATACAACAATTGAGATCTTGCTTCATTAATCGAGTTACATAAAAGTTTATTGGACCCATGCAAACATAATAAGATTATACATCTATTTTTTTTTCTTTTATAGATATGATAAAATTTTAACCTATGACCTCTGCTCTATAATTATCGCTCTTTATCATATGAAATTATTTGTTCTTTTTTTTTTTTTTTTTTTTTTGAGGA
>JARYZH020002600.1:0-14807 GCA_030021035.2 Notholithocarpus densiflorus
TGCTTGTAATGTTCAGACCCCACCTCTCAGTAGCTGTAATGGTAAGAACCCATATTCAAATTCCCATTTTAACTGTAAAACTAGTAATTTGCCCATCAAAATTGCTTGTTTAGCTTGTGGATGGATGTAAAATTCTCATAATCGAGCATCTTTATTTATTTTTTTAATCTATGCTAACTTACCTTTTGAATATCAGCAGCTGCTTCACCATCCAACTCTCCTGCAGGATCACCAACATCTTCGGATTCAGTTCCTTCAGGTACAAACTGCTTCATCATTTGTTCAATTGTGCAAAATTATCATGATCAGTCAAATTTTAACTTATACAAACCAAATTCTATGTTCAAAAAGTTCAATCCTTACAAAGAACCTTAAGAAATAAGTGACATTGAACAAGTTCTATTAAATTTATACTCAACAATGAAATATCATTGGATTTATTTGTTTTCTTAATTTGCTCATTGGTGTTGATGTTCACTTTTGTAGGAAGTGGATCTAAAACCGTGCCATCAACAGAAGGTAGTACATCAGCTGGAAGTTCCATCAAGTTGTCGATTTCTCATCTCTTCTTCCTTATATGTGCGGCAACAGTTGCTTCAACCTTCACAACGTACTGATCTTCTCATTTGTCAGCCTGCCTTTTGCAGCACCACATTCCTACCTATTCTTGATTAATGATGATTATTATTGTATTCTTCATTTATTATAAGAGTTCCCTTAGGTTGTGGGGTTCATGTATATTTATTTTTTGTGGCCTCTTTAGGGGTTGATATGGTTTTGTATTACTGAGGAGGCATCTTGCTCTCTTCCCTTCTTAATAAAGGCGATTTCTGGGTTATATGTAATACAACACCTAACATATAAACAAAAACCAATTAAGCTATAAGATAATAAAACTGACCAAAACGGAAGGCAATGATTCTAGAAGTTCTTCATTGAAAAAATCAACCTTAGCAATCTTTGGTATTTAAGTGTGCATTGCCAATAGAAAACAAAATTTATATACAAATCAAAGTTTTTTATTTCCTACTGTATTCATATCAAAGACACCTCTGCATTAATAAACTCTCCCTACCTAATGTCAGTCACATTAAATGCTGAATGACTGACCTAAACAGTAAAAGCACTTTCAAAAGTTTATCTTCATGATCAAGAAATGGCAAGAGAAAGTGTTGATGGGACAAGTATCCTCCTAAATCTAGCTAAGAGCAAGATAGCTAGAGGAGGAGGAAGATGGCTATAAAAGGAAGAAGAGGACAATAGAAGAAAGGATCCAGAAAAATTAGAGGAAGAACAAGGGAGAGAAAGTGAGAAGAGTCTTGACTTGTATTTTCCCTTTAGAACTCTTGTATGCACCTCGGGAAACCGTTTTTCATTTATTCAAGATCTTAATTTAGTTATACTCAACTCCAACCACCTATTTGATCTTCCCATTATGGAATTCTAACTCCCATTCTTAAGAAATTAGTTGTATTGATCTTAAACCCAAGCTTAGTTCTTTAGTTCTGTGTTTTTGACCCCCACAATATCATACTATTATTTTGGGTGTGTTTGATTGGTATTATTCCTTTACGAGGTGGTACATATTCTTCAAAATTATGTCATACTTTTTAAGTTTCAAATAAATTATTCAAATTCCCCATCCTGTTAAAGGAGATTATCATGAAAATAAAAAATCATAACAAAATTGCACTTAATATTACACAAATATAGGCACACTCAAATGCATAATCAATATTGTGTTTTGATATAAATTCAATAATCGCTTTGAAAATAACTAAGTATTAACTCAAACAAAAATCAAATCAAAACTATAAGAGGGGAGAGAGACTACTTATGATGGGGAACTCAAAAATACAACATCAATACGTATTAACCCAAAATAGAGTTTTAAAAAACACAATTATTCATCAACCTAAAATAGAGAGTTGCAAGGAAAAATATAAAATCAAAAGAGAAAGAATAATCACTTTTTCAACAAAGAATTTGAGAGAAAATAACAAATTTATAGAAAATTAGATGAGAAGAAAAATAGAAAAAATAAAAGATATAGAAATAAACACCAAATTATCCAAGTCATACTATATAATAGAATAACATTATATTTCTTATATACTATCTTTATAATTCAATAAGATAACATCTATGAAATCAAAGAAAAGAAATATAACAACTTAAAAATACAAAACTAAATCACATCAACCTAAAATAGAGTTATAAAAAAAAAAACAGAAAAATTTATCAACTTAAAGTTGAGATGCAAGAAAAATAATAAAATCCACCAAAAATGGGAGAAAAAAAAATGAGAGAGAGAGAGAGAGAGAGAGAGAGAGAAACATTTTGTGTGTGGAAAAACTATACATAGAATGAGAGAGAGAGTTGCAAATTTATAGTAAGATGATAGGAATAAGAAGAGTTAGAAATAAAAGGAAGATAAAAGGATTGAAGAAGAAGAAGAGTGATATTAAGGTAGATAGTAGTGGAAACATGAAAAGGTAAAAGGGAGGGGAAAAGTTGGCAAATGTGTACAAATAAGTTTGGAAATTAATGATGTGAAGATGATGAGTTGAGAGAGAGAAAAGATGATTGATTATGTTTCAGGCCAATGTTTTTTCTTTATTTTGACACATCGGATGTTATCTTTGGTTTGCTTCTTCTTTTCTTTTTGCCCTCTACTCAATTGCTTTGTTCAACTATGGTCATCCATGCAATTGTAGAATGCTCTAGTTCATTAATTGGCTAATTAAATAAATTCTACGCAAATTACGTATATTCCATTTTAATTGTGTTTAAACTAAAATTAATAAGTCATAATTAAATTGTTGGGGGGGGGGGGGGGGGTTTCTAAAATAGCACTTATTATTTGGCTAGTGCAATTTCATATATATTCTCACACATTGGATGGGTCTGCAACTAGTTTTCTTTAAACTTGATCAAGATCATATATATATATATATGGCAGAGGGAAAAGATTATGGTTTTTAAGTGGGATTGAATATTATTAAGGTCTTACCAATGCTTCTACACAAGTATTACATGGGACACTGATGTGAATGATGATTTACTTACACTGCAGAATAAAAGCAACACATGGCTAAGGCTATTTAGTACTACTTACCATTCAATATTCAATTATGATAAATCATTGAATCATCGCGACATGTCTAAGTCTAACAATCAAGCAATATATAGTCATTCATAACATTATTTTGGTGAAGATAAATTGAAGATTGTCTAACAATCACAGCATGCTTTTAGCTTTGAAGATTGTCTCTTGTGAGAGCTTTTTATTTAGTTGGTTATCACACATCTATTTACATATAGGTACAACCTTAGCTAATGATGATAGCTTAAGAAAATTGACAAAAACATAGCTTATGTTAATGCAGATCATTTTTCCAGTTGATCGATGGATCAATCAATTATGAACTTTTTTTTTTTTTTTTTTGAGAAGGAAGACATCTAACTTTATTAAGAAAGAAAAGCTAAATCAGCCTGAACAAAAGAAATAGCTGATGGTGGAAGATCCTCCATCCATACAACACTAGCTGTAAAATTAGCAGCTAACTTAGCTAAACAATGTGCTACTTAGTTACCCTCTCTCTTAGTGTGAGAGTAGGATATTACAGAGAAGTTTCTTTCAAAAACACACACATCTGCAATAAGCAAACCATACGACGCCTAACCTGTATCTTTAGTCTTCAAAGCTTGTGTTACTATCTTGGAATCCCCCTCTACCACAACTCTGTCCAGACCGATCTCTGCTGCAAATTCCAAGGCACGAATGGCAGCCATAGCTTCAATTTCAACAGCTTTGTATGCTTGTTTCAACCTTTGAGCTAGAGACGCAATCACCAAGTCTTCACTATTCCGTATAGTAACACCAATACCTGAACTGTTTTGAATGATTTGGTCAACAGGGAAATTTTGCATATTTACATTTCCTCATAAAAAGAAAGTTAAATTTTGAACATTCACTAATCGTAATTGTAAAGTTTGTTACATTATGAGAATTACATTGACAAAGTCCTCAAACATGCTGATACAAATCATTTTAATAACTTCTAAAATTGTTATACTACATTAAAATAATAAAAATTTCAGAGCCAAAAATAAAAATAAAAAGAAAAAAACAATAATAGAAAAATTATCTGTTCTCTTAAACCAAACCAAAAGAAAAGTTTTTTTGGTTAAAGTTTATCAGTACACAACCATAGGAAACCTTTAGCGAGGAAGCTTGATGCTACATCTAGCTAGACTAATCATTCTAATTGTGATCTATACACGAGTTCTCATATACAATATGTAACGACATAATACTTAATTCTGATTATAATGTTTGCAGTGGCATACATATATTGTTTTTAAACTTTGAAAAAATTTAGAAAAGATGAATTATATAGGCAACAAAAGTGCAGATTTTACCCTGTAATCTATTAGAGTAAGTGAAAATTAGAAGCATACAATGGACCGCACTAGTCTTCTTGTCTCTTGGCTGTGTGATAGTTTCTCCTTATGAATAAGTCCAATAATCCTACATCAAGGAGGAAACCAACACAAAACAACTAACACAAATCACTGAACCAAAATTACCATAACCATTGTTTATTTTATAAAACTATGTTTATTTTTTAATTTTTGTTTTTAGATTAAACGAGTAGCCTCAAGGAAGAAAGATAATGCAGCAATCAACAAAACTAGAATTAAAAAAAAAAAAGATAATGACATACAAGTAATCAAGAGAAAATATAGGAATTAATTATAATTCATTGACTTACAGAGTATTTGAACCCTTCAAATTCCATCAACATTCCAATTCAGTTTCACTAGATTACCACCAATCACTAAACTCATCACTTCAATCCTTGTACTCACTTGACTCCGCACAATCAGAGTTACCATGGTTGTTAAATTCTGCGAGCCTTTCAATCCTTTTTGGGTGTGGCACATCATTAGAGCTTCCGTCTCCACTAGGTCCAACACCATCATAATCATCACGGGTTCGCTTTGCTTTGTTGCCTTCCGTTACCACTACCGAATTGTCGAAATTATGATGGAGAACACCTAAGTCCTCATAAGGAATGATGCTGGTGTTGCTGCTCTGAGCCATAGTTTGGTTGAGATCTTCTATGTCTTTCTTGTATAGCATACGGAAACCGCATTCCTTCACCTCCAAGACTGAACCGGCTTCAATTTTAATACCAATCTGATTGAATTCATTTGCTTCACATTCCTTCAGTAATGCTATGTCGTCCTCATCATCCTTGTAGTATTGAGAAAGCACATAAAATAGCCAAATATGATCTGATAAAGTAACAAATGCATTTATTTGTGGTGAACAAGACATATCTTTTCCATTGACCATCAACCAACATTCGAGTGAACTTTTCTCATCAATTTGGTGATGTGGAAGTGAACAAAATACAACGCAAACAGCAATTCCCATCAACTCATCACACAAATGAGAAGAAGGTATTGTTATAGTCACTTCAGCCCCCATACTTTGATGGCTAAACCACTTCGGAATTACATTTCCAGGAATAAGGATTTCATATACCCAATTAAAATCTTGAAAGTCATATCTACCGTCAAGAGAAAGTCCCTAAAACATACAAAGAAAGTTGTTATAATAGAGACACACACAAAGAGAGAGAGAGAGAGAGAGAGAGAGAGAGAGAGAAACCTGAAGTTGCTTTCTTATCACTGCAAAAAACATGTCAATTACACCTTGATTGTTAGCCAGTCTACTGCAATTTGAAAGAACAAGCTCTGCCTCACATAAAGAATTAGGTTTTAGTAAATCTGATACCGTTTCTAGTGAGGTACAATCATATCCCCTAATAGAAACAATATTTGATGGAAACTTTGGCAATGATCGAAGACTTGTGCAATCCGTGAACCAAAATATTCTCAACTTACGTAGTTGATCGATGTTTTTAGGAAGGCAAACAAAACTATTTTCACTTAGATCCATCTTTTCTAAACAGAATAAACTACCAATATCAATGGGGATTGCCTTGAGATTGCAACCGCTAAGATTCAAATTGGTCAAAGAACACAAACTCGATAGAGAGGACAATCCCACAGGATCTGGACTTCTTGGCATAAAATAAAAAGGGAGGAGCTCATACCATGAATTATTAGATGATGACAACCCCTTACATCCATAGAAAGATAGCACTTTAAGATTTTTTAATAGACTAATGGAAGAAGGCACCTGTCTTATAGCAGTTTCACTTAGATCAAGCTTCTCTATACTTTCTGCATTCCCCAAATTCTCTGGCAGTCTCCCCAATTTTGTGCATCCAAAAATATTCACATCTTTAAGAAATTTCAAATTAAAAATGGTGTTTGGTAGACACGTAAGACTTTTGCAATCTTTTATATTCAATAAAGCAAGGCCAGTTAAATGCCCAATTGATGTGGGTAGTTTAGTAATAGCAGTTTCATCCAAGTAAAGCTTCAATACACGTTGCATATTTTCTTCGAATTCTGGTATTTTCCTTACTTTTGAGCAACCAGAAAGAATAAGAATCTTCAGAGACTCAATTGCAAACTTATTCGGAAGAGTTTTTAGGTTTTTGCAGCCTTGTAAATTGAGAAGAGTAAGTTTTTTATGAACTCCAATTGATGGATGCACCCCAGTTAAATTTATACAATCTTCTAAGACCAATTTCTCAAGATTCGGAACTTTCGTGAAATCAGGGGTTTCTATAAGATTTGAAGACTCGTTCATTTGGATGATTTTCAACCTCTCAAAAGACTATTAAAAGCAACCAAAAAAAGAAGAAACAATTAGCTTCAACAAAACCTTACAGTTTAATGGAACTTAAATATAAACTTGTACAAGGATACTTAAATTACCTTTGCTCCTTTCCAAAGTCGTTCGATGTAGCTACTGCACATGTAAAGTTCAATAAGATTGTTTGATTGGAAATTTAATGGCAAAGATTTTGAAGGGTATCCACTCCAATCAAGAAATCGTAAGCCATTAGGAAGATGTTTGGGTTCAAGGACAAGTTGAACGTTCTTAATTATGAGCAATTTAAGATGATGCATCTTTGAAAAAGATTCAGGATTCCAATTTGCCTCTTTCGATTCAGGCAGCTTTAGAACTATGGCTTGAATTGCTTCTGTTCCCTATAATAATCATGAACAAAAGGGCTTAGAGAATTGCAAAATGTATGATTACCAAAGCTACTCTAACTTGAGCTTTTTTGAATAATATGATAGGGTATGTGCTCAAGTTTTCTAAATAACCTCTTACCGTATTTTTTGTTAGAACATTGTTAATATCCTCAAATGACCATAGACTGCTACGCCTTCCAGGATCTTCAGGGCTCTCTTCATGAACTATTTTCCTGCCCATTTCTTGTAGTAAATCATGCATCCACACTTCATAGTCGCACAACTTTATGAGAGATTTGTCAACAAGAACCCCTAATCCAACATCAGGGTAAAGACCAAGATAATCTAGTTTTTCTACTACACTATCTTTGTCCTCATGATTAAAGAAACATGCAATACATAGGAATATTTTTTTCTCTGTTTCATGTAATCCATCATAACTTATTTTAAGTGCTTGGAGAATTTCACGTTCTGGAAATTCTGTAAGCCTATTTAATGTACTTTTCCATTGATTAATGCTTCTACCAAACAAAAAGGAACCTAAAATCTCAACAGCCAGAGGAAGACCTTTAGTATATTTTACAACATCTTTAGACAACTCTAGATAATCTTTGGGAGGATGGTCTTTATGAAAAGCTTTCAAACTCAAAAGATGAAGAGCTTCATCATCATTCAATCCTTCAGTTTCGTATATTTCATCTACTCCAAGTATATGTAGTAAATGTTTATCCCTTGTTGTTATGATAACTCTACTACCTAAACCAAACCAGTTATGCTTCCCAGCTAACTTTTTTAACTGGTCTAATTGATTTACATCATCAAGAACAAGAAGAATTTTTTTATGACGTAATCGATTCTTGATCACGAACACCCCATCATCAACATTTTGTATATTCATACTTTCATTTAAAATTTGACTAATAAGCTGCTGTTGTAATGGAACTAAACCATCTTTTTCACAAACCTCCCTTACATTAGCAAGAAAACAATAGCCTTCATATTTCTTAGCAACCATACGAGAAACAACTCTAGCAAGGGTTGTTTTACCAATTCCCCCCATCCCCCAAACCCCTACAATGCGAATATCGTTAAACTCTATAGCCAAATATGACTCCAATTTCTTCACTCGAGATTCTATTCCTACAAGGTCTTCAGTGTCTTCTAAGAACACATAACTCAATTTATGCCATAACTCTCCCACAATATTTTGGATAAATTTTGACTCAGACCTGCAATTGAGAGAGTATGACATTTGGTGAGCTTATGATAGTTGAAATCCAAAGTTCTACTCTATTGGGTGAAACTAGAAAATTTTAAATAATTTTGCTCAAGACATAATTGAAAGAAATATGAAAATATAAATTAATTGGATCAAGTCAAACTTGAAAGAACCATGAACGTGTATATAGGTATGCCTAAGAAGAGTATGTTTTGAATATTTAAAGGAGAGAAAAGTTTCATATTCAATTACCTATCCTGTAAATGCCACCCTTTAAGATTGGCCACTTCTTTTAAAGTAGCTCTCCAGGTTTGCACCTTCTCTATGTGATCCTTAAAATGCTCCTCATGTGTAGCAAAGGCTTGGGCAAAACTTCCCGTTTGTTTACGCACATTAGATGGATCCACATCATAAAAAATTGGCCAAACTGTTGTTCCTATCTCTTTCATGCATTCAATGATCTTTGCAAGTTCATCCAAGCACCATGTAGAAGATGCATAGTTTCTTGAAAGAATGACAATTGCAAACTTGGATTTTTCTATTGCTTTCAAGAGCTCTGGTGAAATGGATTTACCCCTCTCAAGTTTTTCCTCATCTCTAAAGGTGACAATGCCCTTCTGTTTCAAGGCAGCATATAGATGGTCTGTAAAACCATTGCGGGTATCCTCACCTCTAAAACTGAGAAAGACATCATATTTCCATTGTGGTGTTGAAGAAGAAAATGACGAGGAGGATGAGTCTTTTTGAGTGCTTATGGAAGCCATCGGAAATATACTGAAAAAAAAAGAGGTTACATTCAGGAACGTACCAAGCTAACATACATTGCCAACACACAAAACTAGCACATACCAAAGCTCAGACCCCCATCAAGTCCAAATCACAGAACCCACTGACCACTAGACCCAACTCACACCAAGCTGAAGCCCACATAAACCCAGAACTCAAAACTCCCTCCCTCCCTTTCACCGACTCTCAACCCCATCATCTGTTTCCAAGGAATAATCGTAGCATGTCCTAATATATCTTAGAACAACAATTTATATAAAAAGCGCATTCCATTAAAATTTAAAACTGAAGTAAAAAATTAGAAGGAAAATAAATCAGAGAAGAGGGAAAACAATTTGTTGTGGATATTTTATTTCAAGGAGAAATAAAGACATGGATGTGTGCAAGAAAAATAATAACTTACAATTTGAAGAATTGTAGCAACTGGTTTCTGTAAAGCTCTAAAACTTCTTGAAACAAAGCTTCTGGATACAGTTCTAATTAAGAGAACAACTTCTTATTTTGTACTATTTGTTTTTGTGCTTCGGAAATGCTCTCAAATATGATTCCAACCTTTTCTTTTATCCTTACTACTACGACTGGTTATTATTGAATGAATTTATTCCTCCTTTTTTTTTTTAATCTAAGATAGGATTCTACTCTAACCTAACTAGTTATATATATATTTATATATATATATATATATATATATATATATGTGTAAAACTCTTTTCTAGAGACTTGAATCTCGGCATTTACCTCTCACATCTTACAAGCACTTATACTTGTGGAGTGACCATCATGCTGAGAGTGCGCGGTGGTGAATACATTTATTCTTAACTTTGCTTTTTTGGTTTCTTTAAACAGGGCTTTTGCAAGTAATTAAGGGAATGATCTTATCACCGCGCACCCTTGGCGTGATGGTCACTTCATAAATACAAAATTTTTGTGGGGTAAGGAGAGACAAGGACTAGAATTCAAGTTTAGAAAAGTGAACTTCACACACGTATGCATTTTAATTAAGATAGGGTAGAATTGTAAAAATAAAAATAAATAAATAAAGATAAAATAAAAAGAAGAAAGTGTAAATTCCTGGAAAACTGTATAAAGTTTTGTTTACACTTTATTTTCCTTTTTAAAAATATTTTTGATGTAGTTTTTACTTGCTTTAGTGGAAAATTTATATTTTTTATTTTTTAGATAAGTTCTTTAGTGGAAATTTGATGACAATTACAAATTCTATGCTCGGGAAAAGAAAAAAAAGGCAAGATTATCTTTGGCCAGCTATAAAGTCTTATTTATATTGCATTTTGACAAACTATAAAGTTCTATTCTTTTTCCTTTTTTTTTTTTTTTTTTTTGTTTGGTGATGAGTAAAGTCCTATTCATATTGCTTTATCTTCCAAAAGAACATATTGCTTTATTCTCTCCTGTTTTTTCCCCTTTCTCCCGACACGAAGATAGAGTAGAATTGTAAAAATAAAAATAAATAAATAAAAATAAAATAAAAAGAAAGTGTAAATTCCTAGAAACTTGTACAAAGTTTTGTTTACACTTTATTTTCTTTTTAAAAAATATTTTTGATGCAGTTTTTACTTGTTAGTGGAAAATTTTTATTTTTTATTTTTTAGATAAGTTCTTTAGTGGAAATTTTATGACAATTACACATTCTGTGTTTGGGAAAAGAAAAGAAAAGCAAGATTATCTTCTTAGTGGCGAGCTATAAAGTCCTATTTATATTGCATTTTGACAATCTATAAAATTCTTTTCTTTTTCTTCTTTTTCTCTTTTTGGAGATGAGTAAAAGTTATATTCATATTACTTTATTCTTCCAAAAGAACATATTGCTTTATTCTCTCCTGTTTTTTTCCCCTTTCTCCCGACACGCAAAACACTGGTGAGAAATCATCAGACTCACAGAGGTGTGCATAAACCGACCGACGCAACCGCACCAAAAAAGGAACCGACAGATGAAGCCGAACACCGCAAGCGGAGATCGGGACTTGCTCCGACGCTGGTGCGGTGAAGTCGTCGGAGACGAAATACAAAAACCAAACCAAACCAAAGCAAAACCGAACCGATCCCTTCTCTCACCAAACCCTAACCGCCGCCGCCATCGATCTCTTCTCTCTCCTCAAACTCGGATCTTCGATACCCAACACTCATAAGCTTCAATCTCAGCTAAGTTTTCTGTGTTTTGATCTTTGTGGGTTTAGATATTTGGATGTATGATTGTGGGTGTTAATCTGCTTTTTCTGGATTTGAGGGTGTCGATCTGTGGTTGTGGGTGTCACTCTGTGGCTTAGTGGCTGTGGACGTCGATCTACCGATGCACCGCATCGAACCGAGTCCAGGAACCGCACCGCTGGAGGCTGGAGAACCGACCTCCGGCGGTGATGAGCGGAGCTGACGAAGGGAGAACCGACTCACGGTGAGAAAAAAAGAGACCCTGCAAACCAAATCTCTCTTCTCTTTTAACACCTTTTTTTTTTTAGCAGGTCTCTGAATTTGAGAGAAAAACGTAAGTATATAAGATATTGTATTTATGGGTATCCATTGACACGACCCATAAAATAATTGGAAAACACAAAAACTCAATAAACAAATTTTCTGTTCCTCTCCTTTCCCCCTGCTTTCTGATCATTAAAATAAAATTATACACAAATTAAATATAAATTTAATATAAAAACAAAAGCAGAGAATTCTGAATTCACACAAGCATTGCATAAGAGAAGAGAGAGGACCTTGAGGGTGCTGATTAGGTTGTCCAGGTCGAGTGGATGAAGAGGCTCAAACGATTGGCCGCAAAAGAACTTTGTGTGTGCTCAGTTTGAAAAAAGAGAAAATAATAGAGATCACAGAGTGCATGTTATAGAGAACTTAGAGTAATCGCATCAGTAAGTGCAAAATAGAAAAATTGTAAATTTTACACATTTTTGCTTAAAAACTACCCACGTTAGTTTATCTAAAACATTGTTTATATTTAAAATTGGTACAATAATCGTGCATATACCGTAACTTTTTAACTTTTTATATGATTTTTTTTCTTTGTCCTCTCCCTTGCCTTGTGAGACTCTCTCACCCACTCTTCAATGCCAAGAAGAAGAAGAAGAAGTCAACCACCAACATCCATCCACCATCACAACTAGCCAACCACCACCACCACCACAACCAACAGGGCGGCGTTAAGTGTTGTTCACGGGTAACCCCTGACTTGAAAATAAAAATATTATATATAAAAAAACATTTTTTTATTATCTTACTTTACTTTAAAAAATATTTTTGAACACCCTAACTTAAATTTTGCACACCCTAATCACAAATAAGTCCAACTCAAAACTAAACAATAACATAGGTCAACCCAGTCCAAAACTAAAACAATACAAATCAGCCTATCCTAAAACCAAACAACAACACAGATCATACAAATCTCTCTCTCATGAATCTCATCTCATCTAATTATCTGACTATCTTGGTATCTTCAACTCTAAGAATAAAGAGTGAATATTTATGAGTTGCAAGTGTCTATTTTATTATAAATTTATATTATATGTGTGAGTGTGCTTAATATTGATTATGAACATTTTTTTTAATAATTTTTTTTGTGTTAATTGTGATGTGTGCATGTATAGTATAAACATGATATAACTTTATATAATTTAATTTTTAGGAAATACAAAGTGTTTGTAATGATTCAAAATATGAAAACTCGTAAAAAAAAATTGTAAAAATTTATGCATTTGCGTGTTTTTTTGTTGGTAACTCGATATAGTCAAGTTTTGTTTTAACTTATATTTCTTAATGAACCCTCTAGATAAAATTCTTAGAGTCGCCACTAACAACCAATCCATTACAACATCAATTTAATCCAAACACAATCAACCTAAAATTAATGAAAATCATCACAAACCCAACTTAAAATCAACTCAAAGTAAAATGAACTCAAAATAAAACACAACAGAAAACCCATTTGGCAAAATACAAATTAACCCAAGCTTACCGCCGCCATTAGAGAGAGAGTGTGAGTGTATTGAGCCATGGAAGCTTGGTAGAGAGATTTTTTTTTTTTTGGGATTTGAAGAGAGCACCGATTTGATAGAGAAAGAGAGGGGGAGAAAGAGAGAGAATTTTTTTTTTAGAAATGAAAAAGAAGAAGAAAGAAAGAATAGCAAAAGGAAAAGAAGAAAGAAAGAAGATGCTGAAGAAGAAAGAAGAAAGTAGAAAGAAGAAGGTGAAAAAGAAAGAGTGTTTCAGAGAAGTGATGTGTGGTAAGGTGGTGGGGCCATGTGATGGTAAGGGAAATAATAAAAAAAATGTAAAAAAATATTATTTTAATAAAAGATGGTGTATTATAAATAATCTGATGCGATTGTTTTTACAAATTGATTGTGTAAAATAGAAAAATTAATTTTTTATTGTAAAATAAAAGGAAACTTTTGCACCTACTGATGCTAATGCTCTTATGGACAGTAATGGTGACTAACTTTAAATAAAGTGTATTCTCCAAAAAAAATAAAAAATAAAAATTTAAATGAAGTTTGGGTTCTGTTCATGTTAGAGAGTTAAGTGTAGGGTCCTAAGAGAACTAGCATAGGGGTGTAAACACCCCCATTGCTATTTTATAATCAAAACCTCAAAAAGCTTGCTCCATCGGGTGTGGGTTTTCAAATTATTTTGCAACCTATGAACAGTTAGTTTATATATAGAACCAACTGTTCACTTGTATGTAAAAAAAATATTATTATTTTATTGAAAAAATCTGATCTCTCTCTTCATTCACACTACCACTCATCTCACTCATTCTCATCTCAACGAGGAAGTACACCTTGTTAAGGGTGCATACTTCCTCCCTCTCACAAGCTGGTGGGACTCACAGCTGGTGGGAGCTGGTGGGACTCACAGCTGTGGATCCCACCAGCTTGTGAGAGGAGAGAAACATACACCTGTAACAGGGTGTATTTTCTCCATCTCAACAGTCACTCTTCTCCCTCTCTCTCCCAATTGCAGAAGCTCCACCAATCTTCCCATGCCGCTCAATCACTCTCTTTCCTCTACCTTTTATTCTCTTCACTATATTGCTCTCTTCCCAAACCAAAGATTGTTGGTTGGTTTAAATCTGCATTTCGTTTGGATTCGTGATTGACCAAAGTTCCATTGGTGTTGGGGTTTTGTTTGGGTCATCTCGCTTCGACGGAATCATCAATCGATTGGGTTGCAATGGTGGCATGGCCGTGGGTCTCGGTGTCATAAAGTTCTTATTAGCCCTTTGCCAAATATATTAAAAGTCAGTCACCTACATAACCGAACTTCAAAAATTAATATTTTCTTCCTAAAGCTAAACTACAGAAGAAGATTCCAAGTCTCCAGGTCTAAACACAGACTTTTATTAAGCATGCCAAATGCCAAGTACCACGCGTTAGAAACCTGTTAGAAAGTAGGATAAGTTGTTGAGCCACATAACCCATCATTCATTTGTCTCTATCTTGATTGATTTCCCTACAAAAGCCAATACATCTCTCTCCCCTTCTCCACCAAACCAATCAAAACTTAAGTCAGTTAAGTGCTACAAGATAACAGAAATCCACAGGCATTTCCAGCTTATATTTGAACTTGAGAGCATCCAATTCCAATGGCTTTTACAAAAATGCAGATGGGTCTGGTCCTAGTCTTGGTGACTATGCTCTGGGCAGGAGCT
>JARYZH020002601.1:0-14796 GCA_030021035.2 Notholithocarpus densiflorus
AGTTGGTACTTAACAACTACATTATTTACTAAAAGTCTAAAACTAGCATATAAGTTATAAGCTTTGTTTATGCAAGGGTGTAGTACACACACACATAATATTTATACCTAATAAGTAATAGATGTTAAACATTCATAGTATTACATAAATGCATAATGAATTTGAAATGAGTATTTTACATTTTCTAGGTTTAGATACATGAATTTGCCTTCTAAAAAGAAGAAACTTGAATTTACATATAAAAATATTTTACACATAATTAATGAATAATTGGAAGGATACTTGGCGTGAAATGGAGTGTAATTAATATATATATATATATATATATATATATATATAAAAGTGCAGTTAAAAGATAGAAACACTTAGTATCAAATAATAGAAATAAAACGACACTTGGCACGAAATTCGAGTTCAACTAGAATCTAATTATGATTTTTGATTGATCTTTTCTCTCAACTTTCACTTTAAAGTAACATATATAATGTGCAAAAGGACAACATTAAAATCCATCACAAATGTAAATGACTAAAATCAAAATTTTAAATTTTCAAAATCCAAAATCAAAATGATCTCAAACTTAGAGATTATAATTTGTATTTTAATCATAAAATTATGACCACGTATTGAATTAGTGATTAAGTTTAATAAGTAATCACATCAGTGAAAGTCTCACATGAAGGATAAATAAAGAATTTTAAAATTAAAATAATATAAATGAGTCCAAACCTTTAAACTCAAGTTTTAAATACATTTACTAAGACATCACACATTATTAAGACCTTCTATACCTATATATACAAGATAAAAATAAAAAATAAAAAAACTCTAAGTTTCATTTTTGCATTTCCTATTAGTGCAAGCACTTATCTATTCAACTTTGAATCACATAATTCACATAAGTTTTTTTATATTAGGAAAACTTATATTTTTAAATCTTATAGTTTAGGGTCTGTAGACACTCGATTTTGCACCTATAATTTAATTAAGGAAGATGACTAGAGTGACCATTCATATACCCAAAATTTAGAGTTGCATTACATGCATTAATTCATTCATTGCATATCATAAGAATGATCTTGAGGTTCTAACGGTCGTGATGGTGTGTCCGATTTCCAAATCGGACTGTCGGATTGAAAGATATCATATGATCAAGTTTGCATTGTCTGCATGCATTTTGTTTGGGTGGAATTGACTACGCATGATTAATTTAAATTAATTCTGATCGGCTAAACAATTAAAATTAATTAAATAATTTTGTGACTGGTTGTTAGTTAGTGTCAAAAATAGACTTGTTTGCATGAGAATAAAGTGGATAATCAGATAACAAAGAAATTGTGGATAATCAAGACTTTTTGGAATGTTTATCTACAAAATAATGATCACTTTAAAGATTTGAATATCAAGAAAAGGAATTAATTTTTTAGAATACGAATAAAAAATACGTCTAAGTACAATTCCCAGCTAAAAAATCCTCAAAAAAGAGTCCAAATTGGACCAAAACTCAAACGTAGGCTCGGCACCCAAGAGAGCCATTCGGCACTCTTGGAGTGCCGATTGGCCCAAATTTGTGGCTCGGCCCGGGGACTCCCTGATTGAGATAAGGCCTACCTTTATCGATTTTTTAGAGATAAGGATGCGTCCCAATTCGTATCTGATTTCATTGAAGCATCCTAACCTCTATAAATAGAGGAAACAAATCAGAATTAAGGCCTCTTGTCTTCTGACTTTTCAATTCCCCTTACGTTAAAGATGTTCCGGAGGCTTTTGCTTTAGAAACTTCTTTTTTGTAAGTAAAGTATTTTAGGCTTCAAAGAGGTGAACAAATTTCTTTGAATCCTAAAATATTCTTTCATTGGAAGAGCACGCTTATGCAAGAGGTATTCAGTTTTTTTTTTCTTTTCTTCTTTCATTAATTTTTATTGTTTGATGCATGAATATGTTTAGCATGTCTTTATTATGTTTTGTTCTTCTTTTTTTTTATACAAGATAGAATTTCTACTCTAGCCTAATCTAAGTGTATATGTGTGTGAAGCTCCCTCCTGGAGACTTGAACTCCGGCCCTTACCCCCCACACCCCACAAGCATTTATACTTATGGAGTGACCACTGCACCAAGGGTGTGCGGTGGTTATTATGTTTTGTTCTTGATATATAATTACCATGCTTAAATACATTGCTAGAATTTTCTTTAACATGTGCTTAGGTGATTGTTTATTGTAATTCTTTTTCTTAAGTTTCAAAATTTGCAATGACTAACAATTCTTTTTTATGAAAACTAAAAACTGATCTGTATTTTTCAGATTTGATTTCTTTAAAGATTCAAAAACTGATCTGTATTAATAGATATGATTTTTTTTTTCAAAATTCAAAAAACTGATCTATTTTCAGATCTGATTTTTTTTAATGAAATCTTAAAACTGATTTGTATTTTCAGATCTGATTTTTTTATGAAATCTCAAAACTGATCTGTATTTTTAGATTTGATTTTTTTTTAATCTCAAAATTGATTTGTATTTTTCATTAAATACAGATCAGATTTTTTTCTAAACTCAAAACTGATCTGTATTTTCATTAAATACAGAACTGAATTTTTTTGAAAAAATTTTCTGTGTCATAAAATTGCAGATTTTGAAATTCAAAAGAATGGATTGAATTTAGGTTAAAGTTTTTTTTTTTTTTTTTTTTTTTTTGGTTTTTTGTTTTTGGTGTGATGCATGATAAATTCATCTCATGAATGTGAATCCTCCTTCAAAAGTCCCTTTTATTTGTTTCCAACAAAAAATCTGGTTTTTCATAAACAAAAAATCATTTTTTTACTATACACAAAACAGATCTGATTCTTTTCAAAGTCTCATTTTTTTTCAAACAACATATTTGATTTTTGTTGATAAAACCACTCTTTTTTAACTTTACATAAAAACAGATCTGATTCTTTTTAACAAAATCTTATTATTTCTTTTACATAAAAACATATATGATTTTTCTTGATAAAATCACATTTTTTAATTTTACACCAAAATAGATTTGATCCTTTTTAACAAAATCTTATTCTTTCTTTTACATAAAAATAGATATGATTTTTTTTACAAACCAAATCAATTTTTTTAATTCACAAAACAGATATGAATATTCTTTTTAAAAAAGGACACATCCACAAGGCAGATTTATTTAAATTAATTTTTGATAAGCGTCTGTCATGTATGTTCAACATATCATTCGATAGTGATGCTTCCACAGAATCAATAGGCTGAATGCTCCGGCTTCGATAGGCTAATGGTTGTTGTGAAGGGCTGCAAATATGAACACACTATCAAAGGGGACCGGGGTGGACCGGCCAAACACCCTCCGATGACTAAGTTAGTTTCTTCCAAGAAAAGAGTTTCAATTTTAGAAGAAAAATCTCAGAATGCACTTACCTTGGTTTGATTCAAACCGGTCCTTATATAGAGAACCTTGGGGCAGT
Organism: Notholithocarpus densiflorus; assembly: GCA_030021035.2. NCBI lineage: Eukaryota > Viridiplantae > Streptophyta > Magnoliopsida > Fagales > Fagaceae > Notholithocarpus > Notholithocarpus densiflorus. The sequence continues at coordinate 3,466 of JARYZH020002601.1, forward strand.
TATTGGCTTAGTAACTTCCCCAAGATTTGTGGAAATTAGTAGTTCGGACATAACTTCCTCAACGGCTATAAAAGTTACAACTGCTGGTGGAAGTTACATACTTAAGAGGAATTTGTGGCGATGAACATGGGTTGGGTAACCGCTCCAAGATTTTGTGGCACGAATCCTCCACACACATAAGTGGATCTGTACTTGAAGATTTCCCAAGTGTTATGTGATCGTCCATGTGCTTTGTCCATGGATGACTCTTTTGTTCATAGATGGTGTTATGTGATCGTCCATGTGCTTTGCCCATGGACGATTCTTTTACTCAGACGGTCTCCATTAACATTTGGCTAACTGATGCTCATGGACGATACCTATGAACGAACTAGAGATGGTAATTTTTGCTATCCATCAGTTGCCCCCTTGTCCAAGGGTCGTCCAAGGATGTTGTGGGGATTTAATTCACGCCTTTATGGTTCTGACATAACTCCTCCTTTTTTATTTATTTATTTATTTATTTTATATAAAGCCACGTGTCATGATTTAATTGGTTGACCTGTTGCGTCGATTGCGTTTTTCAAAGGGACTGCCACGTGTCGTCTTCTTAATGGATGGTGTCGCTTCGTTGACCCTACATCCTGGCCCTATAAATAGGCACATTCTCTTCCTTGCCCCTCACATTTCTCATAATTTTCTTTCTGCCATCTCGTCCAAGATCCTCGTCTAGCCCTCCTCCTAGTTCCGTCAGGTATTTCCTCTTCCTTCTTAGGTTTTCGTCTTAATCTTTCTTCATTTTAGTCATGTCTTCGTCTAGTGGTAGTTTAGAGAAGGAGATAGACGAGTACCAGGACGTTTCTTCTGGGAGTGAGGGTAGTTATGAGAGTAGTGAGAATAGTACAGCCAGTAGTAATTCTTCAAACGAGTACTATTCGTCTGGAGTTCCTGGAATTCCCTTGGAGGAATTCCAGGAATTATAATGTAGGATGGCTTCTGGATCTGGGGCTAACTCGTCCAGGCAGCCACCTAGCCCTCCTCAAGACGAGGAGGAGGAGGAAGAAAATATTATTTATAGTTGTGCCCCTGAAGTGGCGTCCATTTTAGATGCTGCTAAGTTGAAAACCCTTGTAGATAGATATTAGATCCCTAAAGAGCTTAAGCCTCGTCTACCAATGGAAGGAGAATGGTGCTGTTCTCTTTCTTCTGGTTTAGGAGTATACACCTCTTATCTCTTTGCTGGCCTTAGGTTTCCTCTAAATTCCTTTTGTAGAGGCCTTCTCCATAGGTTGGATATTGGACCTAACCAGCTCAACCTTAATGGATAGAGGACGATAGTTGCCATGCAAGTGCTATGGCGTGAGGCATTAGAAGGGGACTGTCCTATCACAGTGGACGAGTTCCTTTACTGTTATAAGCCCTCTGAGATAAAGAAGTCTGCTGGTTTTTACCAGTTCTCGTCCAGGGGCTCTTACTATAGTTTAATAAAGGGCCGTAGCTCGTTTGACAGGCTCTGGAAAACAGAATTTTTTATTATTTCCAGAAATTGGGTTGGGGACCTAATAGATATGGGTAATGCCCCCTTCCCACTTTTCACAAGCCCTCTAGGTCGCCTTCGTCCTGAGGGTATGTTTCCTTTCCATTTTATTTCATTTCTCTATACATATTTTCAAACTTTCAGTCGTCTAACCTTTTTTCTTTATTTATGCAGCTGTTGTTCGTCCACGCTTGGACAAGCTTTACTTGAATAGAATTGACCAAGTACGTGCCTTCCCTGGGAGAACTTTTCACGATCTAGTGACTCTTAGTCGTCTAGCTACGTGGGGACTTGGCCCAGTACCTACTGCTGAAAATCTTGGTCACGAGAAAACCACTCATCGAAGTAAGCATCGTCCGTTCTTCTTCTCTCTCTTCTTTCTTTTTTTTCTTTTTTTTATTTTTATTTTTTATTTTTAAATTTGAGTTTTCCTCGTCGCAGGGATGGCTACAATGAGGGAGAACAGAGAAAAAACCATTACTAGTGGGGACGAGGATGCCACTGCGCCTCCAGTCGTCTAGAAATCTTCCGTCCAGACAGGGAAGAGAAAATCTAAATCTATATCCAGTGCCATGGATCTGGACGACATTCCAAGTCGTCAAGGTCCTAAAAAGCAAAAACCTAGCAAGGCTTCTCTTCCTAAGGTTCCCAAGTTTACACCTCCGACGGTAGACCTGGACGACCCTCCAGTCAATGTGGAGCCCGTCCAAATAGTTCATTCTGTTCAGATTGATCCTACTCCCCCTCCAGCCAAGACTCCTTGCAAGCCTCATCCGTTAGAGCCATCTGAGCGTCCTTCTAACCTGGTGTTGGACGAGAGCTACGCATGGAGGACGTTCAAAGGGATAGTCACTGATAATGAAGTCAATGAATGCTACAATATGTCAGTGAAGGAGTTTGAATGCTCTGGTATCCATGATCTTTTTAAGGTATGAGATTTATTCGTCCTTGTGTGTTTTCAGTAAGTATTCAAAATAAAATGTTTTAACTTTCCTTCATCCACACAGGCTATGTCAAAGTTTTATACAGCGATGTGTCAGGCTAAAGAACTCTGTGCGGAGGTCAAGACGGCTAAGGAGAAGGCTAAGGAGCTAAACAGTGAAATTCTACTAAAAAAGGGGGAGGTGATTAGATTGACTAACGATTTCAATCGTCTGCAAGTAAGTGAGACGAAGTTGAAGAACGAGGTGGAAGAGCTTAAAACAGATGCCCTTGAGAAAGACACTCGCATTGCTCACTTGGAAGGACAAGTCTCTGGGTTTGCCTCGTCCATGGAGAAAGCACGTGAGGAAGCCATATCAGCTTTCAAGAAGTCTGATGAGTACAAGAATCGTCTAGACAGTCACTATGCTGCTGGCTATGAGGACTTCCGTGCTGATGCCAAGGAGGCTTTTCCTGAGTTGAACTTTGATACCTTTAAGATTCCCCTTGCCATAGAGAGTTCCTTGCTTGCGACGAGTTCTGAGGACGTTAATGTGGTGGACGATGCCAACAACGAAGTAACGCAAGACGATCCAAAGTCTGGAGGCAATGCCCCCAGTGGTTTATCCAAATGAGGTTATTAGTTTAATTTTATTGAGGGTGCCCGTTGTTTTGGGCTTTGCTTCTTTTGTTTTTGTTGTTTTTTTTTTTTTTTTTAAAGTACAATTGTCTCGTCCAAGTTTACAGACGAGCTTTATATACAATTAGTTCTATCGTCTTTCACATAACTTCAAGGGTTTTTGGACGTTGGTCGTCTACCCTTCTTTAAACTCTGAATGAATGAATGATTTTCATATTCACTTTTCATTGTGTTTGAATATGTTTGACTTTACGGACAAACTTATGTCGTCCATATTATTTCTATGGTTGTGTGGTCAGTCTACTTAGGAAGACATTTTTCCTCGTCCTTAGCATGTGGACGAATTTCCGTTTACACCACCCAAAATAGGGTAAAATGAATCCTTCATGTTCGCCCCAAGTGCGGCTCGTCTATAAATGACGTTCTTTTTAGCTAGCTGTATTTATTATTCAGACTGAGGATGATCATTTGTCCGTCCTTAGCTAAATTGTTTCCAGCAATTGCTCGTCCATGTACTGGATTGTTAGGCTGGTTAGACTCGTCTGTGGATTTGTGTTTTTATACACGTTATTCGTCCATGACTTAGACGATTATTCCTTAGGTTTAATCTCATCTTAAACTTTAGACGGATATACCTTTGGTTTATTTTATTTGCTTTATCCTTATTTTGAGGAAAACTCATAGACAGCACATCCTTGCGTCCAAGGATTTTATTCGTCCTTGGCTGTTTGCCTTCTATGGATTATTTTGAATGAAATTGCAAAAAATGAAGGATTCCCATACAATTATGTATATATTTGAAAATACATCATATATATATTTGGAAATCCAAATTATGAAAACATTCGTCCATAGGCATGGCACATGCTAGAGAGCTAGTGCCTTTAGGGAATTTAAAAATACTTATACAACACAAATTCGTCCATGAGTAGCACAAAATACTTATACATATAAAACACATAGTAGTAGTAATAAGTAAATACGAGAAAATAACACTAAACAACACATTACTTCAAACGTCCAAGGATCTCGTCCGTGGCAATGTTCGTCCATGGTCCCCTTATTGATAGTATCTTCTTAGGTGTTCAACATTCCAAGGGTACTCTAGCTTCCGTCCATCCAGGGCTTCTAGGTAGTAGGATCCTTGTCTCTTGCAGTTGATGACCCTGTAAGGTCCTTCCCAGTTTGGTCTTAGCTTCCCGTGGGCCGGGTTTTTGGTGGCCAAAGAAACCCTTTTAAGGACGAGATCCCCAATGTTAAAGCGCCTGGGTTTTACCATGGCATCATGTTGCTTTACCATAAGATTTTTGTACCTTGCTGTTCTCTGCTTCGCGTCCATCCTCACCTCGTCTATAAGATCGAGGTTTAGACGAAGCTGTTCTTCGTTTTCTTCATCTTGATACTTCATCACCCTGTGGTTAGCCATGTGAACCTCTGCAGGTATAACTGCTTAACTTCCATCGGCTAGTTTAAAAGGAGTCTCCCCAGTGAGGGTCCTCACTGTTGTTCTATAAGCCCACAAAACACCTGGTAATTCGTCTGGCCGTACTCCTTTTGCCCCTTCAAGTAGTGTCTTGAGGATTTTCAACAAGGATTGGTTTGCTACTTCTGCCTGCCCGTTGGCCTGTGGGTGGGCGGGTAAGGAGTAATGATTCTTGATTCCCAATTGCTCACAAAAATCCCTGAAAGGTGTGTTGTCGAACTGTCATCCATTGTCAAACACTAGCACCCTAGGTACCCCAAACCTGCATACAATGTTCTTCCAGACGAAGTTCTTGACATTCTGTTGTGTAATTTTTGGTAAGGGTTCAGCTTCCACCCACTTAGTGAAATAATCTATATTTCCACCAAAAACTTCATTTGCCTAGTTCTAGTTGGAAAGGGCCCAAAATATCCAATCCCCATTGTGCAAAAGGCCAAGGGGCCATCATTGGGGTAAGATGCTCTGATGGCTGTTTAGGAATATTACTAAAACGTTGACATTGATCACATACCTTAACATATGCCTTAGCATCAGCTTGGATGGTTGACCAGTAGTATCCTGCACGGACGATCTTGTGGATGAGTGATCTGGCTTCTGAGTGGTTACCACATGCTCCTTCGTGAACCTCCCTCAATACGTAGTTCACCTCGTCCGGAGCCAAACACCTTAGGTAAGGCTGGGAAAAACCTCTTTTGTATAACACTTCGTCCATAAAGATGTACCTGGCTAATTTTACCCTGAGCTTTCTGGCTTCGTCCTTCCCCTCTGGGAGCCTTCCGTCCTTTAGGTATGATATTATTGGTGTCATCCAATTTTCCTCACCTTCTATTTGCAACATTTCTGGGAAGTCTATGCTTGGCATGTATTGTATGTCATCAAACTCGTCCATTGCTTCATTCGCTGAGGCTTCCTTTGCCAGGGTATCTGCTTCTACGTTCTCTTCCCTTGGGATTTGAACGAAATCAGCTTCTTTGAATTTCTTCACAAGGCGTACCACCTTCTTTAAATATTTCTTCATTCTGTCTTCCTTGGCTTCACATGTCCCATTTACTTGGCCTATGACCAACTGAGAGTCTCCCAAGACAAGTATTGAGTTTGCTTCTACAGATTTAGCCAACTCCAACTCTTTAAGAAAGGCTTCATACTCCACTTCATTGTTAGTTGTTTGGTACTGCAAGCGAACCTTGTGCCTTAATTTATCTCCCTCTGGTGATTGAAAAACAACTCCTATACCTCCTGCATGCAGTGTAGACGATCCATCTACATGGACAACCCATTTTTTATTGTCTTCTCTTCTGCCCAAGTCCTTATAACTTGGGGTGAATTCTGCAATGAAATCTGCTAGGGCTTGAGCTTTTATTGCATTTCTCGGTTGGTATCGAATGTTAAATTCACTGAGCTCGACTGCCCATTGAATCAGTCGTCCTGCAGCTTCCAGCTTGTTCATTGCCTTCTTGAGCGGATGATCCGTCATGACATTGATGACATGAACTTGGAAGTAATGTCTTAACTTTCTAGAAGCTGTGATTAGCGCAAAAGCTAACTTCTCTATCAATGGGTACCTTCCTTCTGCTCCTCTGAGTGCTCGGCTAGTGTAATACACAGGCTTTTGCACCTTTCCTTCCTCACTGATCAACGCTGAACTCATGGCATGTGGGGACACTGCTAAGTACAGATACAGTTCTTCTCCTTGCATGGACGGACTTAACAATGGAGTCGTGGTGAGATAGTTCTTTAAATCTTGGAAGGCCTTTTGACACTCGTCCGTCCATTCGAAGGCCTTCCTGAGGACTTTGAAGAAGGATAAACACTTGTCTGTGGCTTTTGAAACAAACCTGTTCAAAGCAGCAACTCGCCCAGTAAGGAATTGGACTTCTTTGATGTTTTTCGGCGGTTCCATGTTTAGTATGGCTTGTATCTTGTCTGGATTTGCTTCAATTCCTCTTTGTGAAACCATGAATCCTAGAAACTTTCCTGACGATACTCCGAATGCACATTTACTTGGGTTCAGTTTCATCTTATATCGCCTAAGTGTTTCAAAGTTTCCTGTAGATCGTCCAAATGGCTTCCCTCGTCTAAGCTCTTCACAAGCATGTCGTCAACGTACACCTCCACATTCCATCCTATTTATGGACGGAACATGTGATTCACCAACCTTTGATATGTTGCCCCTGCGTTCTTTAGACCAAAGGGCATCACCTTGTAACAAAACAAACCTTGACTGGTGATGAATGAGGTCTTTTCTTGGTCAGCCTCGTCTATCTTTATTTGATTATATCCTGAGAAGGCGTCCTTGAAGCTTAACAACTGATGGCCAGCTGTAGAATCCACCAATTGATCAATGCGTGGCAAATGATAACTATCCTTAGGACAAGCCTTGTTCAAGTCAGTGAAGTCTACGCACATCCTCCACTTGCCATTTGCCTTCTTCACCATAACCACATTGGCTAACCAATCCGGGTAATAGACTTCCCGGATGAATTGTGTTGTGGTCAGTTTCTCAACCTCTTCCTTGATAGCCTTATCTCGTTCAGGAGCGAACACCCTCTTCTTTTGACGAACAGGCTTAGAAGAGGGATACACATTCAATCGATGAGTAATTACACTTGGATCGATTCCTGGCATGTCATCATGACTCCACGCAAAAATATCGATACTCTTACTCAGGAACTGGACGAGGTCTTTTTTCATCTTCTCCTTCATACTTGTTCCAATTCTGGTGAATTTTTCAGGATCATCTTCTTTCAAAAGATCATCTTCCAGTACTTCAGTGGGCTTTGCAACAACCCTTCTTTCCTCAATACTCATCGTCTGCACCTGCTCGTCCAAAACCATCATGGCTAAATAACATTCTCTAGCTGCCAACTGATTTCCTTGTGCTTGTCTTATCTCGTACTCCATAGGGAATTTGACTGATAGATGGTAGGTAGATGTTACTGCCTTCCAACTGTTTAGAGTTGATCTTCCAATAATAGCGTTATATGAGGACGAACAATCCACCACGAGGAAATTGACTTCCTTAGTTATCTGTTGTGCGTATGATCCCACCACTACAGGCAATGTAATGGTGCCCACAGGCTGTACCTTCATTCCGCCAAATCCTATCAATGGCGAACAAACTAGACGAAGTTGATCTCGTCCAAGTCTCATCTTCTAGAAGGCAGGATAATATAATATATCCGCTGAGCTTCCATTATCCACCAACACCCTCCTAGTTGTGTAATCTGCGATAAATAAGGTAATGACAATTGCATCGTCATGTGGATGATGGATTCTTTTAGCTTCCTCGTCGGTGAATGAAATAGTTGGTTCGTCAATCCCTCTCGTCCTTGGGGATCATCCAGAGAGTTGGACGTTTTGCACCACTTTGAGATATGTCTTCTTTGACTTGGAAGACTATCTTGTCGAAGTCTTTCCTATGATAACCCTTATTTCTCCAAGTGGGGGCCATGATGATTCTTCCATCTTTCCCTTCAACTTCTCGCCTTTATGATCCCTTCCAACGAAGTGCCTCAACTTTCCTTGTCTAATGAGATTCTCGATTTGCTGCTTCAAGTCATAACATTCGTCCGTATCATGCCCATGATCTCTATGGAAGCGACAGTATTTATTCTTATTGCGCTTGTTAGGATCTCCTTTCATCTTCTTTGGCCACTTCAAGGAAGGATCATCCTTGATCTGCATCAGCACTTGATCAAAAGGGGCGTTTAAGGGTGTATAATTCTTATTCCTCGTTGGGGGGCTTGTCTTCCTATTATCTCAATCCTTCTTATCTTCCGTTCGTCCTTTCTTTGGATGAGGACCTTACTCAGCATGTCGCACGGGGTTTGCTTCCATCCTCTCAGCTCTCTTCCTCTTCTTAGCTATGATTGTGTCTTCTGCATTCATAAAGTTTTGGGCAGAATGGACGAGTTCAGCTATGGATTGAGGCTCCTTCTCATAAAGCTTGTGAATGAATAAATCAGAATTAACCCCGTTATGGAAGGCCGCCAAGAGTAGCTTGTCATCCACCTAGTCCACAGTCAGGGCTTCCCTGTTAAAGCGAGTGATGAAGGAGCGCAGGCTTTCATTCTCCCATTGTTCTATGGTTAACAGGCTGGACGAAGAACGTTTATGCCTTTGCCCTCCAATGAAGTTATTAACAAACAACTTACTCAACTCTTCAAAAGAATTGACTGTGCTTGGAGGTATCTTGCTGAACCACACTCGTGTTGGTCCCTTAAGGGTGGTAGGGAAGGCTCTGCACATAATCTCATCTGGAACCCCTTGGAGATGCATCGTAGTCTTGAAAGTAGCAATATGATCGAAAGGATCACGCGTCCCATCATATGAATCCAAGGAAGGCATTTTGAACTTTGGGGGCAAGGGATGACCATTGATAGAAGCCGTGAAAGGGGAATCTGTTCGATGAACCAAATCTTCTACGGGATTTTCCCTTCTCATGCTCTCCCTCATCTCATCCATAACCTTCCTCATCTGATCCTTCTCTTTCTCCAAGTGTGGCACCCTTCGAGAAGTGGTGCCCCTTGATTGACTTTCAGGCTTAGCATTTTCCCCTCTATCTTCTTGACTCTGAGCTTGTCCTTCAGCGTATCCTTCACGATGCTGTCTCAGATTGATCTCCCTAGTCAACTCTTGGTTCTGACGAGTTAACTCCGCCATGGTGGCTGCCATGGATTGTATATGTTGGATGGAAGGTAGCTGCACGACAGGCACTGATTGGCGATCTTGGTGGGGATTGCTAGAAGCATCCCTACTCTCTTGGTGGCTTGGGCTTGTGGCTCTTGATCTTGTCCGAACCATACAGACTTTTTTCGGAGAAAGATAAACTACAAAACTTGAAGTTTTCTCTAATTCCCACAGACGGCGCCAACTGATGCTTCCACAAAATCAATAGGCTGAATGCTCTGGCTTCGATAGGCTAATGGTTGTTGTGAAGGACTGCAAATATAAACACACTATCAAAGGGGACCGGGGTGGACTAGCCAAACACCCTTCGATGACTAAGTTAGTTTCTTCCAAGAAAAGAGTTTCAATTTTAGAAGAAAAATCTTAGAATGTACTTACCTTGGTTTGATTCAGACCGGTCCTTATATAGAGAACTTTGGGGCAGTTATTGGCTTAGTAACTTCCTCAAGATTTGTGGAAATCAATAGTTCGGACATAACTTCCTCAACGGCTATAAAAGTTACAACCGCTGGTGGAAGTTACATACTTAAGAGGAATTTGTGGTGATGAACATGGGTTGGGTAATCGCTCCAAGATTTTGTGGCACGAATCCTCCACATGCATAAGTGGATCTGTACTTGAAGATTTCCCAAGTGTTATGTGATCGTCCATGTGCTTCGTCCATGGATGACTCTTTTGGTCATAGATGGTGTTATGTGATTGTCCATGTGCTTTGCCCATGGACGATTCTTTTACTTAGACGGTCTCCATGAACATTTGGCTAACTGATGCTCATGGACGATACCTATGGACAAACTAGAGATGGTAATTTTTGCTATCCATCAAATATCATGTAAAAAAGGGTATATTGGTCATTAGAGTCTAGAAGACCAGACTCTGTCTGGGCAGAATGGGTGCCTAACACCTTCCCATTTTGTAACCTAGGCCCCGAACTTAGGATTTTTGGTTAGTAGATTAGTGTTTTGTCTTTTTTCTTTAATTTTGGTGTATTGTAACTAGGACAAAAGTTTTGTATTGTTTTGCATAGATTGTAACTAGGACCCAAAGCCTTGTAAGGTTAATTTACCAAAGTTGTACTTTTCTTTATTCAATCAATGACAATGAAGTATTTTGATCATGTAATTTGTATTTATTTTTTCTTATTTTTTTGTATAAAAAAATAAATGGCGACTTCACACCACTACTCAAAAGAGAGGTGTCTTTAAAAGCACCCAAATCTCTTTTTCGAGAGCACCCCTCAAGAAGTGCGGTCTCTCACAGGGTCATAATAACAAATTAAACCTTATACCTTGAAAAGTAACAAATTAAACTCTAAATTTTTAAAAAATATCAAATTAAACCTTTAATCTATTTTAAATTACAAATTCAATGCAAATGTTTCATTTGTTACTTTTGAAAATTTTGGATTTAATTTGTTATGTTTCAAACTACAGGGTTTAATTTGTTACTTTTTTCAATTGCTATGTTATCAATAAATTGTTTAAATTGCAAGTTTTTGTAGTTTAAAATTATGCATAAGATACAAGCTTATGGATGATATAGTAAATAATATCCGATTGATACAAAATTTGACATGTGTATTAAGAGCATAAAAAACATAGAATTCAATGGTTAGATTTTCAAAATATGTAGTAATATTTATTTTATTGAGTAAGTTTGTAGCCTAATGCTACAACCTTACTCAATATCTTTTTATTGGAGATGAATTTTGACAAATCTACCATTGGATTACATCTTCTTCTTATATCCTCTATGCTTGCAAAATTTCTAAAAAAATAAAGATCAATAGATCATCAATAAATTGTTTATATTGTAAGTTTTTGTAGTTTAAAATTATGTATAAGATATAAGTTTATAGATGATATAGTAAATAATATCCGATTTATACAAAATTTGACATATGTAATAAGAGCATAAAAAAACATACAATTCAACGAATAGACTTTCAAAATATGTAATAATATTTATTTTATTGAATAAGGTTGTAGCCTTAGTTTACAACCAATTTTGTAGTTAAACTTTGTCTTTAAACTACAAAGTTTAGAATATATATAATTTATCCTTGATAATATTTTTAGTGGC
>JARYZH020002602.1:0-14795 GCA_030021035.2 Notholithocarpus densiflorus
AGTTGGTACTTAACAACTACATTATTTACTAAAAGTCTAAAACTAGCTTATAAGTTATAAGCTTTGTTTATGCAAGGGTGTAGTACACACACACATAATATTTATACCTAATAAGTAATAGATGTTAAACATTCATAGTATTACATAAATGCATAATGAATTTGAAATGAGTATTTTACATTTTCTAGGTTTAGATACATGAATTTGCCTTCTAAAAAGAAGAAACTTGAATTTACATATAAAAATATTTTACACATAATTAATGAATAATTGGAAGGATACTTGGCGTGAAATGGAGTGTAATTAATATATATATATATATATATATATATATATATAAGTGCAGTTAAAAGATAGAAACACTTAGTATCAAATAATAGAAATAAAACGACACTTGGCACGAAATTCGAGTTCAACTAGAATCTAATTATGATTTTTGATTGATCTTTTCTCTCAACTTTCACTTTGAAGTAACATATATAATGTGCAAAAGGACAACATTAAAATCCATCACAAATGTAAATGACTAAAATCAAAATTTTAAATTTTCAAAATCCAAAATCAAAATGATCTCAAACTTAGAGATTATAATTTGTATTTTAATCATAAAATTATGACCACGTATTGAATTAGTGATTAAGTTTAATAAGTAATCACATCAGTGAAAGTCTCACATGAAGGATAAATAAAGAATTTTAAAATTAAAATAATATAAATGAGTCCAAACCTTTAAACTCAAGTTTTAAATACATTTACTAAGACATCACACATTATTAAGACCTTCTATACCTATATATACAAGATAAAAATAAAAAATAAAAAAACTCTAAGTTTCATTTTTGCATTTCCTATTAGTGCAAGCACTTATCTATTCAACTTTGAATCACATAATTCACATAAGTTTTTTTATATTAGGAAAACTTATATTTTTAAATCTTATAGTTTAGGGTCTGTAGACACTCGATTTTGCACCTATAATTTAATTAAGGAAGATGACTAGAGTGACCATTCATATACCCAAAATTTAGAGTTGCATTACATGCATTAATTCATTCATTGCATATCATAAGAATGATCTTGAGGTTCTAACAGTCGTGATGGTGTGTCCGATTTCCAAATCGGACTGTCGGATTGAAAGATATCATATGATCAAGTTTGCATTGTCTGCATGCATTTTGTTTGGGTGGAATTGACTACGCATGATTAATTTAAATTAATTCTGATCGGCTAAACAATTAAAATTAATTAAATAATTTTGTGACTGGTTGTTAGTTAGTGTCAAAAATAGACTTGTTTGCATGAGAATAAAGTGGATAATCAGATAACAAAGAAATTGTGGATAATCAAGACTTTTTGGAATGTTTATCTACAAAATAATGATCACTTTAAAGATTTGAATATCAAGAAAAGGAATTAATTTTTTAGAATACGAATAAAAAATACGTCTAAGTACAATTCCCAGCTAAAAAATCCTCAAAAAAGAGTCCAAATTGGACCAAAACTCAAACGTAGGCTCGGCACCCAAGAGAGCCATTCGGCACTCTTGGAGTGCCGATTGGCCCAAATTTGTGGCTCGGCCCGGGGACTCCCTGATTGAGATAAGGCCTACCTTTATCGATTTTTTAGAGATAAGGATGCGTCCCAATTCGTATCTGATTTCATTGAAGCATCCCAACCTCTATAAATAGAGGAAACAAATCAGAATTAAGGCCTCTTGTCTTCTGACTTTTCAATTCCCCTTACGTTAAAGATGTTCCGGAGGCTTTTGCTTTAGAAACTTCTTTTTTGTAAGTAAAGTATTTTAGGCTTCAAAGAGGTGAACAAATTTCTTTGAATCCTAAAATATTCTTTCATTGGAAGAGCACGCTTATGCAAGAGGTATTCAGTTTTTTTTTTCTTTTCTTCTTTCATTAATTTTTATTGTTTGATGCATGAATATGTTTAGCATGTCTTTATTATGTTTTGTTCTTTTTTTTTTTTATACAAGATAGAATTTCTACTCTAGCCTAATCTAAGTGTATATGTGTGTGAAGCTCCCTCCTGGAGACTTGAACTCCGGCCCTTACCCCCCACACCCCACAAGCATTTATACTTATGGATTGACCACTGCACCAAGGGTGTGCGGTGGTTATTATGTTTTGTTCTTGATATATAATTACCATGCTTAAATACATTGCTAGAATTTTCTTTAACATGTGCTTAGGTGATTGTTTATTGTAATTCTTTTTCTTAAGTTTCAAAATTTGCAATGACTAACAATTCTTTTTTATGAAAACTAAAAACTGATCTGTATTTTTCAGATTTGATTTCTTTAAAGATTCAAAAACTGATCTGTATTAATAGATATGATTTTTTTTTTCAAAATTCAAAAAACTGATCTATTTTCAGATCTGATTTTTTTTAATGAAATCTTAAAACTGATTTGTATTTTCAGATCTGATTTTTTTATGAAATCTCAAAACTGATCTGTATTTTTAGATTTGATTTTTTTTTAATCTCAAAATTGATTTGTATTTTTCATTAAATACAGATCAGATTTTTTTCTAAACTCAAAACTGATCTGTATTTTCATTAAATACAGAACTGAATTTTTTTGAAAAAATTTTCTGTGTCATAAAATTGCAGATTTTGAAATTCAAAAGAAGGGATTGAATTTAGGTTAAAGTTTTTTTTTTTTTTTTTTTTTTTTTTTGGTTTTTTGTTTTTGGTGTGATGCATGATAAATTCATCTCATGAATGTGAATCCTCCTTCAAAAGTCCCTTTTATTTGTTTCCAACAAAAAATCTGGTTTTTCATAAACAAAAAATCATTTTTTTACTATACACAAAACAGATCTGATTCTTTTCAAAGTCTCATTTTTTTTCAAACAACATATTTGATTTTTGTTGATAAAACCACTCTTTTTTAACTTTACATAAAAACAGATCTGATTCTTTTTAACAAAATCTTATTATTTCTTTTACATAAAAACATATATGATTTTTCTTGATAAAATCACATTTTTTAATTTTACACCAAAATAGATTTGATCCTTTTTAACAAAATCTTATTCTTTCTTTTACATAAAAATAGATATGATTTTTTTTACAAACCAAATCAATTTTTTTAATTCACAAAACAGATATGAATATTCTTTTTAAAAAAGGACACATCCACAAGGCAGATTTATTTAAATTAATTTTTGATAAGCGTCTGTCATGTATGTTCAACATATCATTCGATAGTGATGCTTCCACAGAATCAATAGGCTGAATGCTCCGGCTTCGATAGGCTAATGGTTGTTGTGAAGGGCTGCAAATATGAACACACTATCAAAGGGGACCGGGGTGGACCGGCCAAACACCCTCCGATGACTAAGTTAGTTTCTTCCAAGAAAAGAGTTTCAATTTTAGAAGAAAAATCTCAGAATGCACTTACCTTGGTTTGATTCAAACCGGTCCTTATATAGAGAACCTTGGGGCAGTTATTGGCTTAGTAACTTCCCCAAGATTTGTGGAAATTAGTAGTTCGGACATAACTTCCTCAATGGCTATAAAAGTTACAACTGCTGGTGGAAGTTACATACTTAAGAGGAATTTGTGGCGATGAACATGGGTTGGGTAACCGCTCCAAGATTTTGTGGCACGAATCCTCCACACACATAAGTGGATCTGTACTTGAAGATTTCCCAAGTGTTATGTGATCGTCCATGTGCTTTGTCCATGGATGACTCTTTTGTTCATAGATGGTGTTATGTGATCGTCCATGTGATTTGCCCATGGACGATTCTTTTACTCAGACGGTCTCCATTAACATTTGGCTAACTGATGCTCATGGACGATCCCTATGAACGAACTAGAGATGGTAATTTTTGCTATCCATCAGTTGCCCCCTTGTCCAAGGGTCGTCCAAGGATGTTGTGGGGATTTAATTCACGCCTTTATGGTTCTGACATAACTCCTCCTTTTTTATTTATTTATTTATTTATTTTATATAAAGCCACGTGTCATGATTTAATTGGTTGACCTGTTGCGTCGATTGCGTTTTTCAAAGGGACTGCCACGTGTCGTCTTCTTAATGGATGGTGTCGCTTCGTTGACCCTACATCCTGGCCCTATAAATAGGCACATTCTCTTCCTTGCCCCTCACATTTCTCATAATTTTCTTTCTGCCATCTCGTCCAAGATCCTCGTCTAGCCCTCCTCCTAGTTCCGTCAGGTATTTCCTCTTCCTTCTTAGGTTTTCGTCTTAATCTTTCTTCATTTTAGTCATGTCTTCGTCTAGTGGTAGTTTAGAGAAGGAGATAGACGAGTACCAGGACGTTTCTTCTGGGAGTGAGGGTAGTTATGAGAGTAGTGAGAATAGTACAGCCAGTAGTAATTCTTCAAACGAGTACTATTCGTCTGGAGTTCCTGGAATTCCCTTGGAGGAATTCCAGGAATTATAATGTAGGATGGCTTCTGGATCTGGGGCTAACTCGTCCAGGCAGCCACCTAGCCCTCCTCAAGACGAGGAGGAGGAGGAAGAAAATATTATTTATAGTTGTGCCCCTGAAGTGGCGTCCATTTTAGATGCTGCTAAGTTGAAAACCCTTGTAGATAGATATTAGATCCCTAAAGAGCTTAAGCCTCGTCTACCCATGGAAGGAGAATGGTGCTGTTCTCCTTCTTCTGGTTTAGGAGTATACACCTCTTATCTCTTTGCTAGCCTTAGGTTTCCTCTAAATTCCTTTTGTAGAGGCCTTCTCCATAGGTTGGATATTGGACCTAACCAGCTCAACCTTAATGGATAGAGGACGGTAGTTGCCATGCAAGTGCTATGGCGTGAGGCACTAGAAGGGGACTGTCCTATCACAGTGGACGAGTTCCTTTACTGTTATAAGCCCTCTGAGATAAAGAAGTCTGCTGGTTTTTACCAGTTCTCGTCCAGGGGCTCTTACTATAGTTTAATAAAGGGCCGTAGCTCGTCTGACAGGCTCTGGAAAACAGAATTTTTTATTATTTCCAGAAATTGGGTTGGGGACCTAATAGATATGGGTAATGCCCCCTTCCCACTTTTCACAAGCCCTCTAGGTCGCCTTCGTCCTGAGGGTATGTTTCCTTTCCATTTTATTTCATTTCTCTATACATATTTTCAAACTTTCAGTCGTCTAACCTTTTTTCTTTATTTATGCAGCTGTTGTTCGTCCACGCTTGGACAAGCTTTACTTGGATAGAATTGACCAAGTACGTGCCTTCCCTGGGAGAACTTTTCACGATCTAGTGACTCTTAGTCGTCTAGCTACGTGGGGACTTGGCCCAGTACCTACTGCTGAAAATCTTGGTCACGAGAAAACCACTCATCGAAGTAAGCATCGTCCGTTCTTCTTCTCTCTCTTCTTTCTTTTTTTTCTTTTTTTAATTTTTTTTTATTTTTAAATTTGAGTTTTCCTCGTCGCAGGGATGGCTACAATGAGGGAGAACAGAGAAAAAACCATTACTAGTGGGGACGAGGATGCCACTGCGCCTCCAGTCGTCTAGAAATCTTCCGTCCAGACAGGGAAGAGAAAATCTAAATCTATATCCAGTGCCATGGATCTGGACGACATTCCAAGTCGTCAAGGTCCTAAAAAGCAAAAACCTAGCAAGGCTTCTCTTCCCAAGGTTCCCAAGTTTACACCTCCGACGGTAGACCTGGACGACCCTCCAGTCAATGTGGAGCCCGTCCAAATAGTTCATTCTGTTCAAATTGATCCTACTCCACCTCCAGCCAAGACTCCTTGCAAGCCTCATCCGTTAGAGCCATCTGAGCGTCCTTCTAACCTGGTGTTGGACGAGAGCTACGCATGGAGGACGTTCAAAGGGATAGTCACTGATAATGAAGTCAATGAATGCTACAATATGTTAGTGAAGGAGTTTGAATGCTCTGGTATCCATGATCTTTTTAAGGTATGAGATTTATTCGTCCTTGTGTGTTTTCAGTAAGTATTCAAAATAAAATGTTTTAACTTTCCTTCATCCACACAGGCTATGTCAAAGTTTTATACAGCGATGTGTCAGGCTAAAGAACTCTGTGCGGAGGTCAAGACGGCTAAGGAGAAGGCTAAGGAGCTAAACAGTGAAATTCTACTAAAAAAGGGGGAGGTGATTAGATTGACTAACGATTTCAATCGTCTGCAAGTAAGTGAGACGAAGTTGAAGAACGAGGTGGAAGAGCTTAAAACAGATGCCCTTGAGAAAGACACTCGCATTGCTCACTTGGAAGGACAAGTCTCTGGGTTTGCCTCGTCCATGGAGAAAGCACGTGAGGAAGCCATATCAGCTTTCAAGAAGTCTGATGAGTACAAGAATCGTCTAGACAGTCACTATGCTGCTGGCTATGAGGACTTCCGTGCTGATGCCAAGGAGGCTTTTCCTGAGCTGAACTTTGATACCTTTAAGATTCCCCTTGCCATAGAGAGTTCCTTGCTTGCGACGAGTTCTGAGGACGTTAATGTGGTGGACGATGCCAACAACGAAGTAACGCAAGACGATCCAAAGTCTGGAGGCAATGCCCCCAGTGGTTTATCCAAATGAGGTTATTAGTTTAATTTTATTGAGGGTGCCCGTTGTTTTGGGCTTTGCTTCTTTTGTTTTTGTTGTTTTTTTTTTTTTTTTTTAAAGTACAAGTGTCTCGTCCAAGTTTACAGACGAGCTTTATATACAATTAGTTCTATCGTCTTTCACATAACTTCAAGGGTTTTTGGACGTTGGTCGTCTACCCTTCTTTAAACTCTGAATGAATGAATGATTTTCATATTCACTTTTCATTGTGTTTGAATATGTTTGACTTTACGGACAAACTTATGTCGTCCATATTATTTCTATGGTTGTGTGGTCAGTCTACTTAGGAAGACATTTTTCCTCGTCCTTAGCATGTGGACGAATTTCCGTTTACACCACCCAAAATAGGGTAAAATGAATCCTTCATGTTCGCCCCAAGTGCGGCTCGTCTATAAATGACGTTCTTTTTAGCCAGCTGTATTTATTATTCAGACTGAGGATGATCATTTGTCCGTCCTTAGCTAAATTGTTTCCAGCAATTGCTCGTCCATGTACTGGATTGTTAGGCTGGTTAGACTCGTCTGTGGATTTGTGTTTTTATACACGTTATTCGTCCATGACTTAGACGATTATTCCTTAGGTTTAATCTCATCTTAAACTTTAGACGGATATACCTTTGGTTTATTTTATTTGCTTTATCCTTATTTTGAGGAAAACTCATAGACAGCACATCCTTGCGTCCAAGGATTTTATTCGTCCTTGGCTGTTTGCCTTCTGTGGATTATTTTGAATGAAATTGCAAAAAATGAAGGATTCCCATACAATTATGTATATATTTGAAAATACATCATATATATATTTGGAAATCCAAATTATGAAAACATTCGTCCATAGGCATGGCACATGCTAGAGAGCTAGTGCCTTTAGGGAATTTAAAAATACTTATACAACACAAATTCGTCCATGAGTAGCACAAAATACTTATACATATAAAACACATAGTAGTAGTAATAAGTAAATACGAGAAAATAACACTAAACAACACATTACTTCAAACGTCCAAGGATCTCGTCCGTGGCAATGTTCGTCCATGGTCCCCTTATTGATAGTATCTTCTTAGGTGTTCAACATTCCAAGGGTACTCTAGCTTCCGTCCATCCAGGGCTTCTAGGTAGTAGGATCCTTGTCTCTTGCAGTTGATGACCCTGTAAGGTCCTTCCCAGTTTGGTCTTAGCTTCCCGTGGGCCGGGTTTTTGGTGGCCAAAGAAACCCTTTTAAGGATGAGATCCCCAATGTTAAAGCGCCTGGGTTTTACCATGGCATCATGTTGCTTTACCATAAGATTTTTGTACCTTGCTGTTCTCTGCTTCGCGTCCATCCTCACCTCGTCTATAAGATCGAGGTTTAGACGAAGCTGTTCTTCGTTTTCTTCATCTTGATACTTCATCACCCTGTGGTTAGCCATGTGAACCTCTGCAGGTATAACTGCTTAACTTCCATCGGCTAGTTTAAAAGGAGTCTCCCCAGTGAGGGTCCTCACTGTTGTTCTATAAGCCCACAAAACACCTGGTAATTCGTCTGGCCGTACTCCTTTTGCCCCTTCAAGTAGTGTCTTGAGGATTTTCAACAAGGATTGGTTTGCTACTTCTGCCTGCCCGTTGGCCTGTGGGTGGGCGGGTAAGGAGTAATGATTCTTGATTCCCAATTGCTCACAAAAATCCCTGAAAGGTGTGTTGTCGAACTGTCATCCATTGTCAAACACTAGCACCCTAGGTACCCCAAACCTGCATACAATGTTCTTCCAGACGAAGTTCTTGACATTCTGTTGTGTAATTTTTGGTAAGGGTTCAGCTTCCACCCACTTAGTGAAATAATCTATATTTCCACCAAAAACTTCATTTGCCTAGTTCTAGTTGGAAAGGGCCCAAAATATCCAATCCCCATTGTGCAAAAGGCCAAGGGGCCATCATTAGGGTAAGATGCTCTGATGGCTGTTTAGGAATATTACTAAAACGTTGACATTGATCACATACCTTAACATATGCCTTAGCATCAGCTTGGATGGTTGACCAGTAGTATCCTGCACGGACGATCTTGTGGATGAGTGATCTGGCTTCTGAGTGGTTACCACATGCTCCTTCGTGAACCTCCCTCAATACGTAGTTCACCTCGTCCGGAGCCAAACACCTTAGGTAAGGCTGGGAAAAACCTCTTTTGTATAACACTTCGTCCATAAAGATGTACCTGGCTAATTTTACCCTGAGCTTTCTGGCTTCGTCCTTCCCCTCTAGGAGCCTTCCGTCCTTTAGGTATGATATTATTGGTGTCATCCAATTTTCCTCACCTTCTATTTGCAACATTTCTGGGAAGTCTATGCTTGGCATGTATTGTATGTCATCAAACTCGTCCATTGCTTCATTCGCGGAGGCTTCCTTTGCCAGGGTATCTGCTTCTACGTTCTCTTCCCTTGGGATTTGAACGAAATCAGCTTCTTTGAATTTCTTCACAAGGCGTACCACCTTCTTTAAATATTTCTTCATTCTGTCTTCCTTGGCTTCACATGTCCCATTTACTTGGCCTATGACCAACTGAGAGTCTCCCAAGACACGTATTGAGTTTGCTTCTACAGATTTAGCCAACTCCAACTCTTTAAGAAAGGCTTCATACTCCACTTCATTGTTAGTTGTTTGGTACTGCAAGCGAACCTTGTGCCTTAATTTATCTCCCTCTGGTGATTGAAAAACAACTCCTATACCTCCTGCATGCAGTGTAGACGATCCATCTACATGGACAACCCATTTTTTATTGTCTTCTCTTCTGCCCAAGTCCTTATAACTTGGGGTGAATTCTGCAATGAAATCTGCTAGGGCTTGAGCTTTTATTGCATTTCTCGGTTGGTATCGAATGTTAAATTCACTGAGCTCGACTGCCCATTGAATCAGTCGTCCTGCAGCTTCCAGCTTGTTCATTGCCTTCTTGAGCGGATGATCCGTCATGACATTGATGACATGAACTTGGAAGTAATGTCTTAACTTTCTAGAAGCTGTGATTAGCGCAAAAGCTAACTTCTCTATCAATGGGTACCTTCCTTCTGCTCCTCTGAGTGCTCGGCTAGTGTAATACACAGGCTTTTGCACCTTTCCTTCCTCACTGATCAACGTTGAACTCACGGCATGTGGGGACACTGCTAAGTACAGATACAGTTCTTCTCCTTGCATGGACGGACTTAACAATGGAGTCGTGGTGAGATAGTTCTTTAAATCTTGGAAGGCCTTTTGACACTCGTCCGTCCATTCGAAGGCCTTCCTGAGGACTTTGAAGAAGGATAAACACTTGTCTGTGGCTTTTGAAACAAACCTGTTCAAAGCAGCAACTCGCCCAGTAAGGAATTGGACTTCCTTGATGTTTTTCGGCGGTTCCATGTTCAGTATGGCTTGTATCTTGTTTGGATTTGCTTCAATTCCTCTTTGTGAAACCATGAATCCTAGAAACTTTCCTGACGATACTCCGAATGCACATTTACTTGGGTTCAGTTTCATCTTATATCGCCTAAGTGTTTCAAAGTTTCCTGTAGATCGTCCAAATGGCTTCCCTCGTCTAAGCTCTTCACAAGCATGTCGTCAACGTACACCTCCACATTCCATCCTATTTATGGACGGAACATGTGATTCACCAACCTTTGATATGTTGCCCCTGCGTTCTTTAGACCAAAGGGCATCACCTTGTAACAAAACAAACCTTGACTGGTGATGAATGAGGTCTTTTCTTGGTCAGCCTCGTCTATCTTTATTTGATTATATCCTGAGAAGGCGTCCTTGAAGCTTAACAACTGATGGCCAGCTGTAGAATCCACCAATTGATCAATGCGTGGCAAATGATAACTATCCTTAGGACAAGCCTTGTTCAAGTCAGTGAAGTCTACGCACATCCTCCACTTGCCATTTGCCTTCTTCACCATAACCACATTGGCTAACCAATCCGGGTAATAGACTTCCCGGATGAACTGTGTTGTGGTCAGTTTCTCAACCTCTTCCTTGATAGCCTTATCTCGTTCAGGAGCGAACACCCTCTTCTTTTGACGAACAGGCTTAGAAGAGGGATACACATTCAATCGATGAGTAATTACACTTGGATCGATTCCTGGCATGTCATCATGACTCCACGCAAAAATATCGATACTCTTACTCAGGAACTGGACGAGGTCTTTTTTCATCTTCTCCTTCATACTTGTTCCAATTCTGGTGAATTTTTCAGGATCATCTTCTTTCAAAAGATCATCTTCCAGTACTTCAGTGGGCTTTGCAACAACCCTTCTTTCCTCAATACTCATCGTCTGCACCTGCTCGTCCAAAACCATCATGGCTAAATAACATTCTCTAGCTGCCAACTGATTTCCTTGTGCTTGTCTTATCCCGTACTCCATAGGGAATTTGACTGATAGATGGTAGGTAGATGTTACTGCCTTCCAACTGTTTAGAGTTGGTCTTCCAATAATAGCGTTATATGAGGACGAACAATCCACCACGAGGAAATTGACTTCCTTAGTTATCTATTGTGGGTATGATCCCACCACTACAGGCAATGTAATGGTGCCCACAGGCTGTACCTTCATTCCGCCAAATCCTATCAATGGCGAACAAACTAGACGAAGTTGATCTCGTCCAAGTCTCATCTTCTAGAAGGCAGGATAATATAATATATCCGCTGAGCTTCCATTATCCACCAACACCCTCCTAGTTGTGTAATCTGCGATAAATAAGGTAATGACAATTGCATCGTCATGTGGATGATGGATTCTTTTAGCTTCCTCGTCGGTGAATGAAATAGTTGGTTCGTCAATCCCTCTCGTCCTTGGGGATCGTCCAGAGAGTTGGACGTTTTGCACCACTTTGAGATATGTCTTCTTTGACTTGGAAGACTATCTTGTCGAAGTCTTTCCTATGATAACCCTTATTTCTCCAAGTGGGGGCCATGATGATTCTTCCATCTTTCCCTTCAACTTCTCGCCTTTATGATCCCTTCCAACGAAGTGCCTCAACTTTCCTTGTCTAATGAGATTCTCGATTTGCTGCTTCAAGTCATAACATTCGTCCGTGTCATGCCCATGATCTCTATGGAAGCGACAGTATTTATTCTTATTGCGCTTGTTAGGATCTCCTTTCATCTTCTCTGGCCACTTCAAGGAAGGATCATCCTTGATCTGCATCAGCACTTGATCAAAAGGGGCGTTTAAGGGTGTATAATTCTTATTCCTCGTTGGGGGGCTTGTCTTCCTATTATCTCGATCCTTCTTATCTTCCGTTCGTCCTTTCTTTGGATGAGGACCTTACTCAGCATGTCGCACGGGGTTTGCTTCCATCCTCTCAGCTCTCTTCCTCTTCTTAGCTATGATTGTGTCTTCTGCATTCATAAAGTTTTGGGCAGAATGGACGAGTTCAGCTATGGATTGAGGCTCCTTCTCATAAAGCTTGTGAATGAATAAATCAGAATTAACCCCGTTATGGAAGGCCGCCAAGAGTAGCTTGTCATCCACCTAGTCCACAGTCAGGGCTTCCCTGTTAAAGCGAGTGATGAAGGAGCGCAGGCTTTCATTCTCCCATTGTTCTATGGTTAACAGGCTGGACGAAGAACGTTTATGCCTTTGCCCTCCAATGAAGTTATTGACAAACAACTTACTCAACTCTTCAAAAGAATTGACTGTGCTTGGAGGTATCTTGCTGAACCACACTCGTGTTAGTCCCTTAAGGGTGGTAGGGAAGGCTCTGCACATAATCTCATCTGGAACCCCTTGGAGATGCATCGTAGTCTTGAAAGTAGCAATATGATCGAAAGGATCACGCGTCCCATCATATGAATCCAAGGAAGGCATTTTGAACTTTGGGGGCAAGGGATGACCATTGATAGAAGCCGTGAAAGGGGAATCTGTTCGATGAACCAAATCTTCTACGGGATTTTCCCTTCTCATGCTCTCCCTCATCTCATCCATAACCTTCCTCATCTGATCCTTCTCTTTCTCCAAGTGTGGCACCCTTCGAGAAGTGGTGCCCCTTGATTGACTTTCAGGCTTAGCATTTTCCCCTCTATCTTCTTGACTCTGAGCTTGTCCTTCAGCGTATCCTTCACGATGCTGTCTCAGATTGATCTCCCTAGTCAACTCTTGGTTCTGACGAGTTAACTCCGCCATGGCGGCTGCCATGGATTGTATATGTTGGATGGAAGGTAGCTGCACGACAGGCACTGATTGGCGATCTTGGTGGGGATTGCTAGAAGCATCCCTACTCTCTTGGTGGCTTGGGCTTGTGGCTCTTGATCTTGTCCGAACCATACAGACTTTTTTCGGAGAAAGATAAACTGCAAAACTTGAAGTTTTCTCTAATTCCCACAGACGGCGCCAACTGATGCTTCCACAAAATCAATAGGCTGAATGCTCTGGCTTCGATAGGCTAATGGTTGTTGTGAAGGACTGCAAATATAAACACACTATCAAAGGGGACCGGGGTGGACTAGCCAAACACCCTTCGATGACTAAGTTAGTTTCTTCCAAGAAAAGAGTTTCAATTTTAGAAGAAAAATCTTAGAATGTACTTACCTTGGTTTGATTCAGACCGGTCCTTATATAGAGAACTTTGGGGCAGTTATTGGCTTAGTAACTTCCTCAAGATTTGTGGAAATCAATAGTTCGGACATAACTTCCTCAACGGCTATAGAAGTTACAACCGCTGGTGGAAGTTACATACTTAAGAGGAATTTGTGGTGATGAACATGGGTTGGGTAATCGCTCCAAGATTTTGTGGCACGAATCCTCCACATGCATAAGTGGATCTGTACTTGAAGATTTCCCAAGTGTTATGTGATCGTCCATGTGCTTCGTCCATGGATGACTCTTTTGGTCATAGATGGTGTTATGTGATCGTCCATGTGCTTTGCCCATGGACGATTCTTTTACTTAGACGGTCTCCATGAACATTTGGCTAACTGATGCTCATGGACGATACCTATGGACAAACTAGAGATGGTAATTTTTGCTATCCATCAAATATCATGTAAAAAAGGGTATATTGGTCATTAGAGTCTAGAAGACCAGACTCTGTCTGGGTGGAATGGGTGCCTAACACCTTCCCATTTTGTAACCTAGGCCCCGAACTTAGGATTTTTGGTTAGTAGATTAGTGTTTTGTCTTTTTTCTTTAATTTTGGTGTATTGTAACTAGGACAAAAGTTTTGTATTGTTTTGCATAGATTGTAACTAGGACCCAAAGCCTTGTAAGGTTAATTTACCAAAGTTGTACTTTTCTTTATTCAATCAATGACAATGAAGTATTTTGATCATGTAATTTGTATTTATTTTTTCTTATTTTTTTGTATAAAAAAATAAATGGCGACTTCACACCACTACTCAAAAGAGAGGTGTCTTTAAAAGCACCCGAATCTCTTTTTCGAGAGCACCCCTCAAGAAGTGCGGTCTCTCACAGGGTCATAATAACAAATTAAACCTTATACCTTGAAAAGTAACAAATTAAACTCTAAATTTTAAAAAAATATCAAATTAAACCTTTAATCTATTTTAAATTACAAATTCAATGCAAATGTTTCATTTGTTACTTTTGAAAATTTTGGATTTAATTTGTTATGTTTCAAACTACAGGGTTTAATTTGTTACTTTTTTCAATTGCTATGTTATCAATAAATTGTTTAAATTGCAAGTTTTTGTAGTTTAAAATTATGCATAAGATACAAGCTTATGGATGATATAGTAAATAATATCCGATTGATACAAAATTTGACATGTGTATTAAGAGCATAAAAAACATAGAATTCAATGGTTAGATTTTCAAAATATGTAGTAATATTTATTTTATTGAGTAAGTTTGTAGCCTAAGGCTACAACCTTACTCAATATCTTTTTATTGGAGATGAATTTTGACAAATCTACCATTGGATTACATCTTCTTCTTATATCCTCTATGCTTGCAAAATTTCTAAAAAAATAAAGATCAATAGATCATCAATAAATTGTTTATATTGTAAGTTTTTGTAGTTTAAAATTATGTATAAGATATAAGTTTATAGATGATATAGTAAATAATATCCGATTTATACAAAATTTGACATATGTAATAAGAGCATAAAAAAAACATACAATTCAACGAATAGACTTTCAAAATATGTAATAATATTTATTTTATTGAATAAGGTTGTAGCCTTAGTTTACAACCAATTTTGTAGTTAAACTTTGTCTTTAAACTACAAAGTTTAGAATATATATAATTTATCCTTGATAATATTTTTAGTGGC
>JARYZH020002603.1:0-14786 GCA_030021035.2 Notholithocarpus densiflorus
GCTTTTCTTTAAATTGATATAAGTTATTATTACCTTACCGTTCGTTTATGCGTTTCTCATCTTGACTGATATGAGGGAGGACACAGTTTTCTACATCTTAACTAAAAATCCAAGTAGATTATGATTGCCAACTCGCAGCATTATCAAGGTATACTTATAACCTATCAATTCTTAATAAGCTTCCAAGTCTGAGGCATTACTTAGGCGTTTAAATAATAGGCAAGTCCTGAGTACCTTAAAACGCTTCAAGTGATGCTCATGTAATTTACTTTGACTAATAAATTGGATCATAAGGTAGTTCGAAGGGTATTAATTCCCAATAAGCTTGTGGTCCGAGGAACCTGACATAACTGAGTTTCTGTTTAATACTTAGATCTTCATTAAAGTAGTTAGTTTCCCCATAGGTTTGAGTCAATAATAATAAACTAGTAAAGACACCTAACTTTATTCAAGAATTAAAAAAAGAAAAGAAATCAGATTTGAAAAAGTACATAAAATGATAGTAAATCTCAAATCCCCCAAAAAAGGACAATATCTATACCTTACTACCATCATCTATCATGATCAATTCAACCTTTTGTGAAGAGTGAAGACTCAAATATTAAATGCCTTGTGTTGAGATGGTCCCCCTGTCAATGGGGATGCGCTGTCCCGAATGATAATAT
The DNA here is from genome assembly GCA_030021035.2 of Notholithocarpus densiflorus. Lineage (NCBI taxonomy): Eukaryota > Viridiplantae > Streptophyta > Magnoliopsida > Fagales > Fagaceae > Notholithocarpus > Notholithocarpus densiflorus. The sequence goes on from JARYZH020002603.1 coordinate 666, forward strand.
AACACACAAAAATTTACTTTTATTACTTTAATAGAGCATTTTTATGATACACCTTATATTAAAAACAAAAAGAATTCCCTTCAAAAAAAAAAAAAAAATTCTAACATTACAACACAATAAAATAATAAATTCATTTCAATCATCTAATTCTACTTTCATTTAATTGAGATCTCTATGTTTCAAATTTATTCAATTAAGTTATTGTGTCAAATTTTATTTTAAAAATTACCATTAAAAAATATTTATCAAATAAAAGAATCTATAAAATTAATAAAAATATTTTATAGATTTTTTGTGTGAGATTTTTTTTAAAATTTTAATTTAATTAGTTAATTGCATGCTTAATAAAATTTTTTTGACGAAATTGAACAAAAAGCTTGAATTGAATAAACTTTAAGCTTAAAGGACTAAATTGAACAAAGTAAAGTTAGAGGTCTGAAATAAATTTCAATCAAATTTGAAGAGTCCAATTTACATTTTAACATTTTAATAATATAAACAACCAATAAAAAATCATTTAATTTATCTAAACCAAAAAATATCTTTCTCTTTTTTCTCTCTCTAGTATAAAAAAATAAAAAATATTTGTTTACAACATGGTACCCTTCTACCATAGCATGTTTTAAAAAAGAAATTAAGATTTGCCACATCTCATAAAATATGATTTTTGGTGTTTGGTCTGTTAAATGTTAAAAATATAGAATTTAGCAATTGATACACTTGATGCTAATGCTTTATAAGTATAAATTTGGGAGGAGTTAAAAATTAAAAATTTTAAAAAGTTAAAAATTAACTTTAAAAAACTAAAAATCATATATTTAAAATAAGAGACAAGTTAACTAATGTTAATGTTATAAGGACATTGGTTTAGAAATATATATATATTTTTTAAATTTTACGAAAAAAATATAATTAATTTTTTATTAGTTTTTCCATGAAAATAGTATCAAAAATTTAAGACAAGTTAACTAATAAGACAAAAAGTCAAAAATTAACTTAAAAAAAAAAACTAAAAATCATATATTTAAAATAAGGGATAAGTTAACTAAAGTTATATATGGACATTAGTTTAGAAAATATTTTTAAAAATCTTTTATGAAAAAAAATATATGTTTCCCCATAGGTTTGAGTCCGAGGACCATGCAAGACCTTGGTTCTATTTAACAGCTTCAAAAGACATCAGTGTGTGTTAATTTCCCCAAAGCAGGAGGTTCGAGGACCCGGCATAGCTAAAGTTCTGTTTAACCGCTTCAAAAGATGTCAGTGCGTGTTAATTTCCCCAAAACAGGAGGTCCGAGGACCCGGCATAGCTAAGGTTTTGTTTAACCGCTTCAAAAGACGTCAATGTGTGTTAATTTTCCCAAAGCAGGAGGTCCGAGGACCCGGCATAGCTAAGGTTCTGTTTAACCGCTTCAAAAGATGTCAGTGCGTGTTAATTTCCCCAAAGTAGGAGGTCCAGGACCCGGCATAGCTAAGGTTCTGTTTAACCGCTTCAAAAGATTAGAAGATATCAATATATTCCTTCCAGAATAGAAGTTCCTGCGGGGAGATTGTTCCAACCAATTTCCCATCCACGCCTTGATTCTTGGCTTCTTTTTCCAATGGGAATTCAGCGAACCAGGGTACTAGGCCCACGAGAACTAGCCCCTTGACAGAGGTACGGGGCATATGCTTGATACCATAAGCCCCTGGAACTGTGCCCTATTTAGCAATCCTCCCCACGTAATCAGTACTCTGAAGTGTAGACCTGAGCAGAAGCTGAGTTATGACAACAACCGTGTGTGTTCCTGGAAATTATGGGGAAACTTTCGTGTAGCATGCACCACCGCATGGGAGCTTGATCCTACCATGATTAACCGTCGCACTCACTAACACATAAGCTCTCCCCACAGACGGCGCCAATTGTAGGGACTGGGTCTGAGCACTTCTATTGTTGGAAAAGTGGATTCAGGCCCAACTAGCCTAATACAATAGATTTGTAGAGGATGGGTTTAAGAACTAGGCCTTAGTGAGGATAGCAACGAATAAACATGATTATAGGTAAACTAAGTAGCAAGAAAATGGGCTTTAAGTGTGAAAATCTGTCCTGGATACTAGTCCGAGGAGCTATCTTGTTCTTATTATTTCCTCAGTGCTTGGTTACAGAGGTTACAAAGACGATACATGTTGCTACAGTGTTTTCTACTTTCAATCTCTGATCCTTTTTTTGGAGGAGTTCTTTACATTATATACCCTCTTTCGGTTGATCTTGGCCCTCCATTTGTTGATCATGCAGGTCACTACTTGAGCGCTTGTCCCATCAGCCGCCGTCCCAAACCTTCTATGAGTTGCAGCAACCAAAGCAGCACTATTCAGGGGTCATTTCCTCATTAATGCGGCCAGAACGTTAGTTGTGGGCATTTAATGTGGAGGTGACTTCTCCTTGAATTGCTCCTCCTCCAGGCTCCCATGGCTAACCTGCTGTACTTGTCCTTTTTCTTGGGATGCTCTACGATACTGCCCTTGATAGCGTGCTGCTCTTCCCTTCTATGATCTCGGTTCGCCGAGGACATGATTGCCCTCGGCGATGCTTCTTGGTAATTAGGACTTCCTTCATTCGTCCTCGGGCATTTCTTCTTCCTCGGCATGGGCCTTGGGCTTAGTATAAAGTGGGCCGGGGTGGCCAAATTCTTTGACCCCACACCTAATAATTTAAACTTTTGAAACAATCTTATTTATTTTTATGATTGATGTTATGTATATTGTATATTTTATATCATGCCTACAAAGTACTTTGTAGAAAAAAAATTTCACAATAATTTTAGCGATGCATAGTATTCTGATTTAATTTTACTTACACAGTTACACGGAGCACATGAACTAATGCATAATTTTATGACTTAATTTTCCTTGCAATAGAGTAGAGGTTTCTTAGAAATTTCTTATATGAAACAGCTGACGTTGTATTTTCTGTTCTTCTAACCAATAAAATAAAAATGTTGTTATTTATGTAAATGTAACAAAATCTAATATTTTTTATTTTTTATTTTTTGTACTGATTAAGAAACTCACACGTACATTTTCTTAAATAGTATCATCTCATTAGTTAAAGAAGACCACATCAACACTCCTCTCGGGTAAATAATAATTTCTCTGCATCTGCACTCTGCTCCTAACATTGACAAGCTTTGTCCCACGTCACTGACACGGATGGAAGGAAGACCAAGGACATTTGTGGAAAAAACAGAGTGTGGAGAGGAAACTCATGTTCATGGAAAATGGGAGGACCTGGGTATTTTACCCGGGCCCACAAAAATAATTCTCCCTAAATACGGTAAAAAAAAAAGAGGGAGAAAAACTAGGCTTACAACCAAAAGGTCATTTTACCTTTATTAAAAAAAAAAAAAAAGAAAAAAAAAAAACGCAAGCGGGGAAGAGAATCTAGAGCCGGAAAAAAAAAAAATGCAACCACGAACTCTCTCTAGAGAGGAAGAAGCTGAACTGGCCTGGAGCAATAAAAAGGTGAAAGACATCAACCATGCAGAGTTCAATGGCGAATCTCGGGCTAACTCACCACCGCTGGGTAACCAAGTCCCTGAGTTTTCTGTCAAAACATCCTTCAAGGATAAACTTGTAGGGGAAATACCAGGAGCTTTTGCTCAAGCATTCGACTTGACTGACCAAATAGATGAGGACGTAGATTCCGACGATGAGAATGGTGAGGCTTCCATCTCTGCCCGTGAGGGACAGGTGAAAATCAAACTGTCCAAGGAAATGAAGCGACGCACAAGGGGTCCCTGGTCAAAGGCCATCATTGTTAAGCTAGTTAGGAGAACAGTGGGTCTTAGCTACATGCAGAGCAAGTTGAATCAACTATGGAGACCTGAAGGGAGGATGGATTGTATTGATCTTGCCTATGGTTTCTTCTTAGTTAGATTCTATTCCAAGGAAGATCTAGAGATGGTGATTAAGAAGGGCCCATGGTTCGTAGGAGATCACTTCCTCTCCTTAAGACCGTGGGAGCCTTTCTTCAAGCCATCGACGGCAAATGTTTCTCTAATCGTTGTTTGGATCAAACTCAATGAGCTCCTCATCGAGCTATATGAAACAGAGGTACTTAAGGAAATCAGTGAATCTATTGGCAAGGTGTTAAGGATTGATTCTCATGCGGCCATGGAGACGCGTGGTAGATACGCTAGGCTATGTATTCAGATTGATATCAATAAGCCACTAATTAACTCCATTCTTATCGGACGTTTTGAGCAGGTGGTAACATATGAAGGTATCCAAAGGTTATGTTTTTCGTGTGGCAGAGTAGGGCATAAGGTTGATGCTTGTCCATACACTATTCAAAAGGACAAGGGATCGTCAGCACCATCGGAGGAAGTTCAAGAAAGCCAGGCTTTTGGTGCCGGTGATGGAATTGCAGAACACCGGAGGGTGTACGATGATGACACGCGAAATGCATGTGAGTCGAAGGACGTTGAAGGACAATATGGTCCTTGGATGATTATGAGTAGGAGAAGATACGGACAGAAAGGGACAAGGATAGGGCATGGTATAGGGAATGGTACTGGGGGTGCTGGCAGCCCGACCTGGACTGCTCTATTCCACCGAACTCCAGAATTTGCGGAGGGAGCGAGTATATCAGCTGGTGGTCCTTCATCTAGCAAAAGCGTGCCACGTAGAAGCTCCAATCTGAAGGTTGGGGTCGTGACCAAGAATAGGGAGAAAATGTGGGCTACTAAAACTACAGGCTCACTTAATCATAATGATAAGCCCACCTCAAGCCCAACCATGAACAGGTTTCCTTTTGAAAGCACTAAAGAGGCTGGTTTTAGTAAGGAGCAAGTTTTAAGCCCAGGCCCATTTCACCGAACACATAAGTCTTATCCCGCATCTGTAAAGGACAAAAAGGCAGCTCCTAGAAACTTAGCTTTTGATACAACCTCCAAGTGCGCCATCACCTCTGGTTTGGAAGGGTTAGCTAGGAAACTCACCACACTTGCTCCCACCCCACCCACTTCACCTTGCCTTGACCCCAAGCAGCCCGATAGCACAACCTTTGAATTCTGGGTGACATCCTATACCGAGAACGGGAAAAATGGTGGAAGCGAGAGTGATCAGAGAGTCGGTGCTCACCACGTTGGAGAAAAGAGAATTTTTTCTACTAGTGATGCTCCTAGTTACTCACACGAAGAGAGATTTAAAGGGAATCAGGAAATTATTCCTCAAGCCGATGTGGGTGCCCAACTCCCAAATCAGTGCTTGGACAGCGAAGGTGAGAAGCTTGTTGAAGATCAGATGGTCTCCGATGAGGGAAGTGGAGATTTTCCCGTCCACTAAAGTGTGCTCTAAGGCCTCCTACCTCCAGTCCATCATGAATATTATTATTTGGAACAGCAGAGGTGCTCTGAAGCCTAACTTTCAGGGCCACATTCGTGATCTAGTTCAGGAGCATGATTCGGCCATCCTCTTGGTTATGGAGACTAAATTGGGAGGTGATAAAGCTAAGGCAATTACTGATAGGTTGCCTTTGGATGGAGCTATCCACACAAATACCATTGGGTATTCTGGAGGCTTATGGCTTCTTTGGAACTCAGACATTGTGGAGGTGGAATTGCTTGCAAAAACAGAGCAAGAAATTCACGCTGAAGTCAAGGTACGAACTTCCAGACTCACTTGGTTGTTTTTAGCTATTTATGCTAGTCCTAGGAGTGAGGAGAGATGTATTTTGTGGGAGAATCTAACTAAAGTTGCAGAGTTACATAATTTGCCATGGGTCATGGCTGGAGACTTCAATGAGCCTTTAATTGATGAGGATAAATTCGGAGATAGAAGTGTGAGCATCAATCGATCATTGGCGTTCAAAGAGTGCCTTGATAGATGTAGTATGGTTGACATGGGGTTTTCTGGTTTTAGATATACTTGGACTAATAAGAGAGAGTTCAGTAACTTAATTCTAGAAAGAATAGACAGATTCTTCATGAACTCGGATTGGTGTGTCCTTTACCCGAATGCCAGAGTAACTCATCTCCCTAGGTGTCACTCTGATCACTGTCCCGTCCTTATGGAAGCTCTGCCAGTCAGTTCAGTGAAGCTCACCAGGCCTTTTAGATTCCAAGAGTTTTGGCTTTCTGATATCTCCTTTCCCACCATCGTTTCTAAGGCTTGGAATGGGAGTAGGGAATTGGCTGAGTCTATTGACTGTTTCTCGAAGGATGCGACAGCGTGGAATAGAAATCACTTTGGCAACATCCATCAGAAAAAAGGAGGATTCTGGCTAGAATTTATGGCACTCAGAAGGCTCTGGCCAATAACCCCAGTGCCTCCCTTATTAGTCTTGAGAACCAGCTGCAACAAGAGCTAGGGAATATTTTAGACCAAGAACGTGATCTCTGGATGTTGAAGTCCAGGCTGAACTAGATGATCCAAGGGGATAGGAACACCTCTTTTTACCATGTTTCTACTCTTGCCCGGAGGAAAAGGAACCGTATTGCAGCAGTCAAAAATGAAAGGGAAGAGTGGCTCACTGAGGAAAGGGAGGTAATGGAGTATTTTAGGAAAGGGTTCAATACCTTATACACCACCACTCAAGTGGTGGTTCCTTGGAACCCTCCTTGCTTGGACCAATGGCAAGTGCAACTTTCAAAGGATGTGAAGCAGTCTTTGGATGCCATGGTCTCCACTGAAGAAATTAAGGAGGCTCTATGGTCCATGAAACCTTATAAGGCCCCGGGGCCAGATGGGCTGCATGCTGGAATTTTCCAAAGATTTTGGCTCACTGTGGGGGATTCAGTGAGGAAGGAAGTCGAAAAAGCCTTCGTTGAAAGGAAAGTTCCCGAGTACCTCAACAAGACTTATATTGTCCTTATTCCTAAGATGCAAGGTCCGAAGACTATTAGGAACTACAAACCAATCAGCTTATGCAATTCAGTTTATAAGATCATCACCAAGATTATTGTTGCCAGGATCAGACTGCACTTGGACACTCTTATCTCTCAATACCAAGCTGCTTTTGTTCCAGGTAGGAGAGGTGTTGATAATGCAATTATTGTCCAAGAATTAATTCATACAATTGGGAGAGCCGAAGGAAAGAATGGGGTCATGGCCATCAAGATCGATTTAGAAAAAGCTTATGACAGGATCGAATAGAGCTTCATTAGGGATGCTCACTCACTTTAATTTTCCGGATAATCTCATCAAGTTCATCATGAGCTGTGTTACCTCTTTGTCCACCTCCTTGCTTTTTAATGGTGGCAATCTTGACTCCTTTTTGCCCTCAAGAGGTATTAAGCAAGGCGATCCCCTCTCCCTCTACCTTTTCATCCTTTGCATGGAATTCTTGGGTCATTTGATTGAGGGAAAATGTGCTACTAAGTTATGAACCCCCGTTAAAGCCTCTTGAAGTGGTCCGGCATTCTCGCACCTCTTTTTTGCGAATGATTTGGTTTTGTTTGCCAGTGCGAACCCGAAAAACTGTGCTGCCATCAATGCCGTTCTCCATGAATTTTGTGCAAAATCTGGGCAGAAATTGAGTGAAGCTAAGTCCCGTGTTTTCTTTTTCCTTAATGTCGAGCCTGATCAAAGAGAAGCATTAACTAACATGCTGGGTATCAACTCAACCTCTAACCTAGGCAAGTACTTGGGTTTTCCTATAAAGCACCCAGGGAGGCAGAGGCACGACTTTGATTTCATTCTAGATAGGGTAAAGAAGAAACTTGCTGGTTGGAAGGCCAATTTGCTCTCTATGGCAGGCAAAATGGTTCTTATTCAAGCTTCATCCTCAGCCATTCCTAGCTATGTTATGCAGAGTAATTGTTTGCCCAGTAAAATTCTCAAAGGCATAGATAGAGTTAACAGGAACTTTCTTTAGGGGTCCTCAGATCATACAAGGAAAATGCACTGGGTTAATTGGAATAAAGTAACCAAGCCCAAGAAGTCAGGTGGTTTGGGTCTCCAGTCTGCAAAAGGAAGAAACACGACACTCCTAGATAAGCTTAACTGGCGATTCCACACTGAAAAGGAATCACAATGGGCCAAAGTTCTCAGATTCAAGTACTGTTCTAGGCAGCGGGTAAATTCTAGTAAATGAGTCAAAGCTCCCAAGTTCTTCCACGTGGAAAGGGTTGAAGAAAGGCGAATTTGTTTTCAAAGAAGGAATTAAGTGGGTGCCAGGGCATAAGAGCAATCTTAATTTTTGGTCGGACTGTTGGTTAAATGGTGGCTCCATCAGATCATGTATTCAAGGCCCTCTTCCTCAAGGTTCGGCAAGCCTCATTCTAAAGGACCTGCGTGCTCCATTTGGTTGAAACTGGTCTGCTATTCCCTTTGAGCTTCCCACAGAGATAAAAGCTGACATTCAAGCTGTTACATTACCGGTAGTTGCTAGGAGCAGTTACAAATTGGCTTGGAAGTTTTCTGCTAATGGAAACTTTGACATGAAGAGTGCTTATCTCTTAGCCACAAATATGATGGAAGCTGAGTCCTTCTCGGGTTCATGGATTTGGAAGCTCCAGACTTTGCCTAGAATCCAAATGTTCATTTGGAGATGCATGCATAACAGCATTGGGGTTAAGGAGTGCCTAGCTAAAAGAGGTATTCCTTTAGACACTTCCTGCCCTTTGTGCCATGACCACACTGAGTCTATTTCCCATGCCCTTCGGGATTGTCGTTTAGTTAAACCTTTGTGGCACCAGCTGGGGTTTCACATCTCCAACTCCTTTTTCTTCTCTCAAGACATTAAAACTTAGCTGACTTCTAATGCTAATTCAAGGTCCACCCGCAATATCAATGGAGTTCCCTAGCATTTCATCTTTCCTTTTGCCATCTGGTTAATATGGAAGCAACGGAACCAGGTTGTCTTCAACAATAAGGAAGTTAGTCCAAACCTTATTAAGGTGATAACTATGCAAGCAACGGAGTATGTGCTGTGTGTCACTCAGCCAAGGTACAACAATCGTACGGAAATCAGGCAAGTCAGATGGGAAAAGCCGAATCCGAGCTGAGTGAAGCTTAATACTAATGGGTCTTCTGATGCTTCTTCAAGTATTGCTGGAGGTGGAGGGCTGATTAAAGATGATCGGGGCAACTGGGTTATAGGCTTCACTAGAAAAATTGGCAAAGCAAACAGTTTCTTGGCTGAAATCTGGGCCCTTCGCGATGGTCTTATCTTGTGTAATCAACTAAACTTGAATGTTGTTATGGTCGAGCTTGATGCCAAGGCACTAGTTGATGCTCTCAACAACCCCTTATATGTAAACTCTATTATTTCCTCGCTATTTGACGATTGCAAGCAACTAGCTGCATAAATCCGCCATCTAAGCATCAAGCATATCTATCGTGAGGCCAACAGGTGCGCTGATCGATTAGCTTATTTAGGCTGTTGTCAATCTGTAGACTTCATTTCCTACTCTTGTCCGCCTGTGGACTTGGTTCCTTTAGTTGCGGCTGATTGCCAAGGGCTGTATTTTGACAGGCTCTGCCCTGTTCTTTTGCTCTCTCGTTAGAGTTTCTTATGTTAATTCCATATTACCAAAAAAAATAAATAAATAAATAGTCCCACCAAGTCACCAACTCAACACATATATTCCCCCTCCCCCCTTTTTAAATGGATTACTAAAAATTATCTACAATTTAAGATTTTTTTTTAATTTTTAATATTTCATTTTAATCATACAAACTACGTTGTAATAATGTGTGAAATTACTTTTTAAATATTATATAATAAAGACTTAATAAGAAATTCATACAAACTACCTTTTTCATTTCATTTTTCTTCTCAACTAAAAAAAAAAAAACTTATATTTATTTTTCATCTTTTCACTTTTCTATCGTTTTAATAAAACACATAAGGTAGAAAATTAAAATATTTATTATTTACCTAATATTTCTCATCCCTTTAATTTTTTGCCCTCTCAACCAAAGAGAACCTAAAGTTAAATCAATATTGATATTTCTCTTAGGCCTTTTTTTTGAATTATATTGAAAAAATTTGTAGTTTTTTTTTTTTTTTTTTTTTTTTTAAATGTGATTATGTTCAGAAGTATATGGAGGGAAAAAAGGGCTAAAATTTAAGATTTTAAAAATTATTATTTTGACTTATTTGATCCCTTGTTTAAAAAAGAAAATTTTAAGATCTTGTAAGTTATATATGAGGCAATTTTAGGACATACAAAATGAACACCAAAATCTCCCCTTAAAAATAGTGTGGATATATGATGGTGTTCACAAGAATATGTAGTGCTTCAACACTATTGAGAGCATAACCTCACTCACCCCCAACCTAAATAGCATAATTTCATATGTAATGGTTATAGTGGCTTTACTTCACATAAAGTTTCATAATAAAATACTCCTAATCTGCTTCAAATAGCTAAGGCCTGCTTTTATCATACTGTTGAAAACCCAATCTTGAACAAATATTTTACTCCATGTTAGAAGCGTGACTTGATCTCAAAATAAACTAGTGGTGAACCTGATTGGTTTTAGTCAGAATTTAGAGAAAAATCCAATGAAGTGCAGGTTGGGATTATGGGATATGGTACTTAGTTATGATAACCAAAGCTGCAACAGTTCATAATGCCAAACAGTGTATATTGGACAGATATGCGGATTAAGATGGCGTTGATTATAGTTCATGCGTTGCATTTGCCTCAGTTAAAGAGGCATCAGAGTGTCGAGGTGAGATCTACTAGTTGGTAAACACAAAATTAAAGACATAGAAAGAGATATTTGTTTAAATTCATTAATTTTCTAATAATAAAATTAATTATTATTTATTTATGATAATATTAAAATATAGATAGACTATCGAAGAAAATAAAATGAATTATTATTTACTCAATTCTCATGACATATTTGTTATTAGCACTTGTTAATTTCATTGTCACATTATCTCTTTTATGATTTATCTTTTGTCACATAATTTAGTTTTAGGCCACCATGCCAAAAAATTAACTATTTGCTTGATTTGATGAAAGAAATTTGGTTAATAATCTTGTGTCCATCAAATAATTAATTAAATATTAAAATCACTTTTATTTACTTAGTAGAGACCGGTACACATACCGAGCGTGCATGGGCGCCTCACACCTTCCCACGACATAATTTGACTCCGAACTTATTCTTAGTGGACGTAGACCAATTTTTTATCCATGGAATTTTTTTTTTTTTAAAAGGTTTTTCTTTCTTGTTTTACTTTCCCTTTAAAATATATAAAATAAGTGGCAACTCCTCAATTTTTTTAAAATCCAAGATTTTCCAATAAAACCTTCAAAACCTTATTTTTCTATGAAAACCTTCAAAACCTTCATTACAGCGGTAGAACCGCTGTAAATATACCAGATTTCTTTGCAACTAAACCTAAACTTGAGATCAAATCACTAAACATAGGATCATTAATAAAATATAAAACTCTTTCTATATATATATATATATGTGGGGTCAAAGAATTTGGCCACCCCGACCCACTTTATACTAAGCCCAAGGCCCATGTCGAGGAAGAAGAAATGCCCGAGGACGAATGAAGGAAGTCCTAATTACCAAGAAGCATCGCTGAGGACAATCATGTCCTCGGCGAACCGAGATCATAGAAGGGAAGAGCAGTACGCCATCAAGGGCAGTCTCGTAAAGCATCCCAAGAAAAAGGACAAGAACAGCGGGTCAACCATGGGAGCCTAAAGGAGGAGCAATTCAAGGAGAAGCTGTCACCTCCACATTAAATGCCCACAACTAACATTCTGGCCACGTTAATGAGAAAATGACCCCTGAACAGTGCTGCTTTGGTTGCTGCAACTCACAGAAGGTTTGAAACGGCGGCTGATGGGACAAGCGCTCAAGTAGTGACCTGCATGATCAACAAATGGAGGGCCAAGATCAACTGAAAGAGGGTATATAATGTAAAGAACTCCTCCAGAAAAAGGATCGGAGATTGGAAGTAGAAAACACTGTAACAAACTGTATCATCTTTGTAACCTCTGTAACCAAGCACTGAGAAAATAATAAGAACAAGATAGCTCCTCGGACCAGTATCCAGGATAGATTTTCACACTTAAAGCCCATTTTCTTGCTACTTAGTTTACCCATAACCATGTTTATTCGTTGCTATCCTCACTAAGGCCTAGTTCTTAAACCCATTCTCTACAAATCTATTGTATTGGGCTAGTTGGGCATGAATCTACTTTTCCAACAATAGAAGTGCTCAGACACAGTCCCTACAATTGGCGCCATCTGTGGGGAGAGCTTGTGTGTTAGTAAGTGCGACGGTTAATCATGGTAGGATCAAGCTCCCATCAGCAAGAGTCCCTGGAGAAGACCATTTTGGCGGTGGTGCATGCTACACGAAAGCTTCCCCATAATTTCCAAGAACACACACGGTTGTTGTCATAACTCAGCTTCCGCTCAAGTTTACACTTCGAAGTACTGATTATGCGGGGAGGATTGCTAAATAGGGAACAGTTCCAGGGGCTTATGGTATCAAGCATATGCCCCGTTCCTCTGTCAAGGGGCTAGTTCTCGCGAGCCTAGTACCTCGGTTCGCTGAATTCCCATTGGAAAAAGAAGCCGAGAATCAAGGCGTGGATGGGAAATTGGTTGGTACAATCTCCCCGCAGGAACTTCTATTCTGGAAGGAATATATTGATATCTTCTAATCTTTTGAAGCGGTTAAACAGAACCTTAGCTATGCCGGGTCCTCAGACCTCCTGCTTTGGGGAAATTAACACGCACTGACGTCTTTTGAAGTGGTTAAACAGAACCTTAGCTATGCCGGGTACTCGGACCTCCTGCTTTGGGGAAATTAACACGCACTGACATCTTTTGAAGCGGTTAAACAGAACCTTAGCTATGCCGAGTCCTCGGACCTCCTGCTTTAGGGAAATTAAAACGCACTGACGTCTTTTGAAGCGGTTAAACAGAACCAAGGTCTTGCTTGGTCCTCGGACTCAAACCTATGGGGAAATTAACTACTTTAATGAAGATCTAAGTACTAGACAGAACCAAGGTCTTGCATGGTCCTCGGACTCAAACCTATGGGGAAACTAGTTACTTCCAGAAGATCTAAGTACTAGACAGAACCAAGGTCTTGCATGGTCCTTGGACTCAAACCTATGGGGAAACTAGTTACTTCCAGAAAATCTAAAGTGTTAGACAAAACAAAGGTCTTGCATGGTCCTCAGACTCAAACCTATGGGAAAACTAACTACTTTAATGAAGATTTAAGTACTAGACAGAACTAAGGTCTTGCATGGTACTCAAACTCAAACCTATGGGGAAACTAGTTACTTCCAGAAGATCTAAGTACTAGACAGAACCAAGGTCTTGCATGGTCCTCGGACTCAAACCTATGGGGAAACTAGTTACTTCCAAAAAATCTAAAGTGTTAGACAGAACCAAGGTCTTGCATGGTCCTCAGACTCAAACTTATGGGGAAACTAGTTACTTCCAGAAAATCTAAAGTGTTAGACAGAACCAAGGTCTTGCATGGTCTTCGAACTCAAACCTATGGGGAAACTAACTACTTTAATGAAGATCTAAGTACTAGACAGAATCAAGGTCTTGCATGGTTTTCGGACTCAAACCTATGGGGAAACTAGTTTCTTCCAGAAAATCTAAAGTGTTAGACAGAACCAAGGTCTTGCATGGTCCTCAGACTTAAACCTATGGGGAAACTAACTACTTTAATAAAGATCTAAGTACTAGACAGAACCAAGGTCTTGCATGGTCCTCAGACTCAAACCTGTGGGGAAACTAACTACTTTAATGAAAATCTAAGTATTAAACAGAAACTCAGTTATGTCAGGTTCCTCGGACCACAAGATTATTGGGAATTAATACCCTTCGAACTACCTTATGATCCAATTTATTAGTCAAAGTAAATTACATGAGCATCACTTGAAGCGTTTTAAGGTACTCAGGACTTGCCTGTTATTTAAATGCCTAAGTAATGCCTTAAACTTGGAAGCTTATTAAGAATTGATAGGTTATAAGTATACCTTGATAATGCTGCGAGTTGGCAATTATAATCTACTTGGATTTTTAGTTAAGATGTAGAAAACTGTGTCCTCCCTCATATCAGTCAAGATGAGAAACACACAAACGAACGGTAAGGTAATAATAACTTATATCAATTTAAAGAAAAGC
>JARYZH020002604.1:0-14781 GCA_030021035.2 Notholithocarpus densiflorus
TAGTAGACTGAAATACTTCCAACTTAAACACTTGCCCATTTTGATTTGATAATTGACAATCGATACCCTTCAAACAAAGCAAAAGACGCCAATATTTGGTGATGTTAACAGTAAGGCATGGGATGGGATGAACATATTAGATTCACGTTTATATAGGCTGCCAGGTCAATCAAAGTTTTCTATCTTTGTTATCAAAATTCTTTTTTTATTTTTTTCAATTTATTATTATTGTTTAAAGTCAATCAAAGTCTTCTATCTTCCTTTCACACTTTTTTTTTTTTTTTAAGTCAATCAAAGTCCTTGAAATTACGAAACTACATTGATATTGACGCTTTATTATTATTCAAACGTGACTGGTACGTCATCCGGACCAAATATTCTAACCCATTAAAAACGCAAATGACAAAAATATTAATAGCATTTTGCCCATCCATATATATATATATATATATAATAATAGGTAAAACTGAAAAAAAATTTAATTAGATTTCAAATTAGAATTCAATTAGAGTCTAATTTTACACCATATGTCCCATTTAATTTAAGTTTTTAAATTTTTGTGCCAAGTGAATTAATTCAATGTAAAAATTGGATTTCAATTAGAGTTTAATTTTGTGACATGTGTCCCATCTAATCTAAGTTTTTTAATTTTTGTACCAAATGAGTTAATTTTGTGTAAAAAACGAGAAGTTCAATATAATTAAACCATATAAAACATAATTTTTGAATGATTTTATATTTATGAGTCTTTTTTTTTGGTAGAACTCAAAATAATTCAAGTTTATAAGTCATATACTGATATATATATATATATATGAGTAAAGCTGAAAGAAAATCCAATTAGATTTTAAATTGGAATTCAATTAGAGTCTAATTTTGCGTCACGTGTCATATCTAATCAAAAATTTTAAATTTTTGAACCAAGTTAGTTAGTTTGGTGTAAAAATTAGATTTCAATTAGAATTTAATTTTACGGCACGTGTTCCATCTAATCGAAAATTTTAAATTTTTTTGCCAAATGAGTTAATTTAGAGTAGAAAACTACGAGTCCAATATAAATAAATCATAAAAAACATAATCATATATCTAACACTATATATAAAATTAGAGGAAGAGAGAGTTTGAATGATTTTATATTTATGAGCCTTTTTTTTAATAACTAAAAACAATTCATTTGGCACAAAAATTATATATATATCTATATATATTAATGGGTAAAACTTGGAGAAAATCCAATTAGATTCTACAATTGAAGTCCAATTTTGCGCCATATGTCCTAAATTATTTATTTTTAAAGAAAGTTTTATTTCTTAATTTTGAAATCAAATGTGAGACCATATCATAAATATCTATTCAACTTCAAGTGAGTTATTGTGTAAAAAAACTAAAGAGTCTAGAATTATTGAACATAAAAATATTTAAAAAATAGACAATTTACATTTTCTACCTAATAACATTCTTACAAGACTTTTTAAAGAGTTAAAAAAAAATGACTATCAATAATATTTAAATTATATAAGTAAGATTATTATACTATGCATTTTAATGTGTATCTTTTAAGTATATCCATGTATATGTATGAAGTTATAAGCTAGTTTTATATAAAAAATCAAATGTCAAGGTTCAAATATAAATTTTAATAAAAAGAGGTGAAAGTTGAAATCTAAACTCCAATTTTTTATTTTGGTTTTGAGAGAGAGAGAGAGTCTGGTATGGTTTTTTTTTTTTTTTTTTTTTTTTTAATTTTATTAAAGTAGAAGTCACATGGAAAATTATGTGGCTAATATTGACAATTTTCTATTTAGAAATTTAAGTTATAAAAATTGAAACGTCAAGACCTTATCGAAATTGATCATTAATCATAATTCGACACACTTGGAGACAATTCATTTTTCATTTATAAAGTGGTTGATTTTAATCAACTGTAACAAATTTTTTTTTTTTTTTTTTCAGTTGACTTGAAATCAGATTTCATTTTACCTTGGTTGAGTTTGTTCGTAGTGTTGTCATTTTTTATCTTAAGATTTGAATAAATAAATTACATTTGAATTATATCATGTCATTTTGCAACCAGGTAATTAATATTGTAAAATTGAGATTGTTGTTGTCAATGGTGTTTGGGTATGGCCAAGCAACTATAGAAGAAGGTAAAAAACCCATCAGAGATCTTAATTTTCAGTCAAAAAGTTTCTGGCATGTATTGTGGAAAGAGTGGTAAAGTTTCTGGCATGTATTGTGGAAAATTCATAAAAGTTTATGATCCATTGCGCGTTGTCAGAAAATTAGAGGAAAGTCAGGAGACAACTGACGCACATGGGACGGTATCATGGTTGTGCTCACACGGACAACCCAATACTCTTCTTTTTCAACGCGTTCAGACTCTCTTCTTAATCTTAAAAATCTAATCCTCAGTCAACAAGAGAAGAAGGCATGTATTGTGGAAAGAGTGGTGAAGTTTCTGACGTACGTTTGAATGAATATGGGTAATTGATAATGATAAAAGGGTTGTGTTAACGGGCACTGTACGGTGCCCGTTAAGCACACATTTTTCTGAAAAAAATTGTGTCTTTTTTTTCAATTTAGGTTATTTTTTCAGTTTACAGATACTATTTTAAGATATTTTTTACTTTTTCTGACAATTATTTTTTGTTTTTTCCTGCCCTTAACCAGCACCAAGCGGTGCTGGTTAACATTCTCCATGATAAAAATCCATTGCGTTGTCAGAAAATTATTAGAGACTACTGTATAGTGTAGTACCTTGGTGGAAAACACATGTTACAGTGTTAAGGTCGGAGAGTGGACAACTGAGATGATAAAAAATTTTGGGAGAATAGAAAGATTTTAATTTTTCTCATTTTTGTTTCGTTGAAAGTGAATAAATGGAGGAATAGAAAAAGTGAGTTTATATAAATTTACTCATATATTCTTGTTAAAAAATGATGCTCAATTAAAATAAAAAAAGTAACAAACAACCAAAAAAAAATAAGCAATCACCTAAATTTATTAAAAAATAAAAATCATGTTCAGAAAAAAAAAATCACATTTAAACGAAGAAAAAAAACAAAAACAAAAAAAAAAAAACACAAAAGAAAGCAAAAGGAAAAAAATATATACATATGAGCAACAGACACTAGACGAAGCCTGCCCAGTAAATCAAAAGAAAAAAGAAAAAAAAAAAAAAAAAGAAGAAGAAGAAGAAAAAGAGGAGGCAACATCCAGAAGGAAGGGGAAAAAAAGTGAAGAAGAGCAACTTACGGTTGAAGCTCATGTGCAAGTGTATATGGGCATTTTCGTCCATTAAGCAGCTTCATTTTCTCCCTTCAGTTTTCTCCTCATTTTGGGGAGAAAACTTTTTGATGGGCTTGGGAAGAAAATACTTAGGCCCCACCATTTATTTTCTTTCCTTTCCACCCAACCAAATACACTCCAAAAAAGTTTTCCTTCTCATTTTCTCTCCAAAACTTTTCATCCACCCTATTTCATCTTCAAACAAACACACCCTTAATGTCCTTAAAAGCGTGTTTACAGTGCTATTTTGTCTCTTCTGTACAGTATAGTGTTTTACTCTACTGCTATTTTTCTTATTACAAATTCTTTTACTCTCTCATACTTTCTTCTCTTCAGGTCCGTTTAGTTGGGAAGATAGAAAAGTGGGATGATAGAAAATGAAGAGAGGATGGAAGAGTAGAAGGATAGAAAAGATTTTAGTTTCCCTCTTTTGTGTTTGGTTGGGAGGGTGGAAAAGTGGAGGGAATGAAAACTTTGTTTGGTTGAAAATAAAGTTTGTATAAATTAACCATAATGTCCCTATTAAATAAAACAAAAGGTAACATATTATACTTTTAAAAAAATTGTATATAAATGGACACTTCATTAAAGTAAAAATAAAAAAGCGTAAAAAATTAACCCAAAACTGTTTTCTAAAAAAAAAAAAAACAAAAACCAACCAAAATTAATGAGAAAATAAACATATGAGCACCAAAAAAAAAAAGAAAAAAAGAAAGAAAGAAGAAAGCCAACACGATAGTAACCAAAAAAAAAAAAAAAAGAAGGAAGAAGAAGAAGCCAACACGTTGGAGGTGAAGTTCAATGTGAGGGGTATTTTTGGAAGGGCACCCCCCTCCAAGTTTTCTCCCTATTTTGGGGAGAAATTTTTTTCTTAGGCCCGAAAAGAAAATACTTGGGCCCTACTATTTATTTTCCTTTCTCTCCACCCAACCAAATACACTCTAAAAAAGTTTCCTTTCCCATTTTCTCTCCAAAATTTTCCATCCACCATATTTCACCTCCAAACAAACACACCCTTCAATTGCAAACACATTTCTTGTTGCACAGATCTGATTCCTATTTCTTTCTTTGATTCAATTCACTCTTTTCTTAGGGTACGTTTGGTAGACAGTAGTAGACACTATAATGTAATAGTTATTACTATAATTTAACTATTCAGTTGTTTGGTTATATTTTTATTATAAGGAATAATAATTCCTTATGAATAGTTATTCTTTAAAATGAGTAATAACTATTCATCTCTAAAAAGGATTGTAATAGCTATTCTCTAGTATGTGTATTAATTTCTAAAATTAATATATTTCTAAATAAACAAACTTTTCGTATGTACATAACAGTTATGAAAATAAAAAATCATAAAAAAAATAACTAATCTCTCTTTCAAATTTAAAAAAATTTATTTTTTAGGAAATATAATTATATGAGTAAGAAATTTTCTAAAAAATATTTTAAGTTTGATTTAAAATTCTTTCATTCCATTGTTTTTAGGGTTCTATTATTGTGTTGTTATCAAACAAATGAATAGTAATAAGTATTACATTATAGCATCTTGTATTACTTGTAATACCTATTCCTATTCCTATGTAATTACCGTTACAATCTATCAAACGTGCCCTTAATCTTTCGTTTATAGATCCCATCGATGGATTTCCTGAACAATATAGGAGCCACCTCTTCTTCTTCCACTCACCAATGGAAGTATGATGTCTTCTTGAGTTTTAGAGGTGAAGATACCCACGAAGGTTTTACCAGACATTTATATAAGACTTTGGACGACAAAGGCATTCACACCTTCATCGGTGATAAACTTCCGAGGGGAGAAGAAATTTCGGAAGAACTTATCCAAGCCATGAAAAATTCATCAATTTTGGTTATTGCCTTCTCTGAAAACTACGCAGAGTCCATATGGTGTTTGGATGAACTTGCTGAGATTATTGAGTGTACGGAAAAGGACAAGGAGGTGAAAATTTGTCCAGATTCTTACAATGTTGATCCTTCAGAAATACGAAATCAAAAGGGAAACTTTGGAATAACACTGGCTAATCATGAAAAGAAGTTCAAGAATAACAAGGACAAGGTGTAGAGGCGGAGAGTTGCCTTAAGAAAAGTAGCTAATTCATCTGGATGGCATTACAAGAAAGGGTATGTATCTAATTGTTGATATCATGATTCATGCTTTTACTAATTTTATACTACTAATCTGGTTTGTCAAAACAACTGCATGCAAAATTATGGAAGTATTCTATTTTGATCATATCATCTAGTATGAAGTTAGTTAGTCTCCAAAGGTCCAATTACGAGTTTCTCTTATGTATTTTTATACTTCAAATATGATATTAATATCAATAACAGTTATCAAATATACGAATTACATTCCATTTAATTATTTAAAAAGAATGAGTCAGTTGTGTTTTATAACTCACAACTAGATATCTTGAATTCATAGTTCATTTGCTAATCTAACTAATTATATGTTTTCTTATGCTATGTGATTATCAGCGGCGCTACTTATACATATGAATCTCACTTCATCCAAAAAATTGTTAATGAGATATCAAATGCTAAATTAAATCAGACACTATTACATGTTGCTGAATACCCAGTTGAAAAAAATTCTCGTGTATAGGCCATAAAGTCACTTTTAGATATTGGTGTAGATAAAGTTTTCGTGGTAGGGATTCATGGCAATCTTGGAGTAGGAAAGACTACAATCGCAAAAATTGTTTATAATAAAATTGCTAAACATTTTTATGGAAGCAGCTTTTTAGAGAATGTTAGAGAAAAATTGGGGACAAATGCTGACATAATCACACTACAAGAGCAACTTCTTAATAACATCTTAGGGGATGGTAGTTGGAAAGTGGGCAACAAATCTATTGGAATTAGTTTGATAGAGGTAGTGTCAAGACTGCTATCAAGGAGGTAGTAGGTTTCAAGCTTCTATCGATAGGTATCGAGGTAGTATCGAGACTGCTATCGAGGTACATGCTGAAAATGTACTAAAAATGCACTTTTCTTGAGCTTTTCTTGAGCAAACTTTGTGTCTTCAACTTGATCTTCAGTTACAACTTTAAGACACATCAAAATTTAATAAAAGACACATTATCTGGCATGGTTTGACAATACCAAAACATAGAACCCTAACAGAAATTTATATTTTAGCTTTCAAATTTTGGTATTTTGTGGATGTGGTGAAAGTGTTATCTTATAAGCTCTATTATGTAATACCTATCAAAACTTTTATTTTCAACTCATAAAAGCAAGGTACTTTCTTTTCAATTTGGTATTTTGTGGATGTAGAAGTGTTCTCAACATATGATGACTTGTAAGCACCGTATTAGACTCTTGGGAAATTTCATGACAATTGACTTGAAGATTCTTGGACTTTTTTCAATTTGTGGACAAACTTCTTCATCAATTTTTTGTGTTTTGTTTTGTTTTATTTGTTTATAGTTAGATAGCTCCAACAAATAAGGGCTCGTTTGGTACATATATTTAAATACATGTTTTCAGTTTTTAAATAACATTACATGTATTTATACACACTTTTTCATCCACACGTATTTTCAAAAAAACTGAAAACTGTTGTTTAAACACAAGCGGGCCCTAGAAATCTAATACCAAAATATTTACTTGACTTGACTTACTTTTTTTTTTTTTTTTTAATGGCATGCAATTGATTGCAATATATTTTTTTTCAAAGCGTTCACTCCCTGTGTTCATAATTTTCAGTCAAAAAGAGAAGGCATGTATGGTGGAAAGAGTGGTAAAGTTTCTGGTTTGTTGTACATTTGAATGAATATATGGATAATTGATAATTACTGATAAAAATCTATTGCACCTTGTCAGAAAATTATTAGAGGAGACTACTGTACATTATAGTACCTTCGTGGAAAACACCCGCGCCCGGGGGGGGGGGGGGAGGGGAGGGGAGGTTATGATTGAAAACAAAATTAATCTAAAAAATATTAGTCTGTATTAATAAAAATAAATAAATAACTATATAATAAATAAATAAAGATAATCAATTCATATTAAATAAAAATTAATTGAAGAGATTAATAATATGTTTATCTACAATTCAAGAAATTAATCAATGTACTCAAAATAAACTGTGAGATTAACTCAATATAAAAGTGTCAAAACTATAACAATATATTTAAAATGTTTGTATAATGACTCATTGGGGCATCGGCTATAGACCTGCTGCTTTAAGCTGAAGTGGTGAGAAATTTTAAACTTGGTTTAGTAGAAGATTATTTTAATTAAAAAAGGACTTAATTAAGAAATGAAGTGATATGAGAAAAAAACATTTTGACTGGCTTAAAAAACACTCTGTTTCTGGACCAAGAAACAGAGCATTGCTCCTAACATGAAAGACAATTTACCCCTCCCTTTAAAACAGTAGGTAGATGATAAATTAATTGACCTTTTTAACTTGTAGGTCAATTTAAAAGCCAGGTTACTAAACGAAAAAGGTTGATTGACTATTTTGTGAGTTTACCAGATCAAGTCCAATGATTGAAATAAATAGTTAAAGCGCTTAACAGTAATAAATGTCAGGTACAACAAAACACAAGTTCATCTACAAATATAATTGGAAAGTAATTAATATAACCAACAAATATTTGGAAAATAACAAAATAACAAAAGGTATTTTTTGGGCGGGCCAGGGGGGCCGACTGCCCCCCCTCGACCCCCCCTAGTACATGCCATTGCAGTTCACTTCAACTAATAACATTCTCTTTTTAGTGGTTTTGATGAATTTTAGAGTTTTTTTTTTTTTCCTTTTGTATTTTAATTATTTTTATAAGTATAATAAATTTATTAGTATGTACAATTTTGTTAATATAAATTATTATATTTTCACCAATAAGTAATATAAGATTACCACCATTTAATGAGGTGATGAGATTAGAGTATTGTGAAATATTTTGTAATCTTAAATTATCATAATCTTATATAAAAAATGATAAACCAAAAATTGTAATTATTTTTTTAACCTCTAAACTTGTTTTAAAAACCTCTTAAAGCTAATGCACTTCTATTATGTGCTTAGTTTTTATTTAATTTTATTATTTAAGATTTTATTTTTGTTATTAGGAGTTTTTTTTTTAGAATACTAAGGGTGCGTTTGGATACCGCTTATTTTGCTGAAAACTGAAAACAATAAAAAAATAATTTTTGGATTACTATTCACACCAAAAATACTGTTCATTTGCCTATTTGCATTGTACATGTCCCATGAACAGTACAATAGGCGCTGGTTAAAAAAAAAAAAAAAAAATTTCGAAAATGCAAAACGTGGGATGTGGACGCTGAATCCAAACGCCTTCTAAGTATTTTTAACACACACGGGGAGAGGGGAGAAAGTTTTAAAGAAACTGACAGTGTTGTATATCTAAAAAGGCTTAACTCTTGAATACAAATCACAAACTGTTATGAAGAGTTAGTTAATTAGATAATGATAGGATAAATTGTTAGCTGGACTGATTTAAAGTAGTCTATTTATCAATTAGGAGGTCTTAGTTCCCTCGAAGTAACCAAAACACTAATTAGGTTCATAACTACTTTAGTGCATTTCTTTTTATTCCCTTACTTATGTGCTTAAATCTATTTATTTCACCATTTAATAATAAACAAAATAAACTAGTATATAATAATAGGTAAAACAGAGAGAAAATCCAATTAAATTTCAAATTGGAATTCAATTAGAGTCTAATTTTGCGCCATGTGTCTCATCTAATCTAAATTTTAGAATTTTGTGTCAAGTGAGTTAATTTAGTGTAAAAATTGAATTTCAATGAGAGTTTAATTTTGGGCCACATGTCCCATCTAATCTAAATTTTTACATTTTTGTACCAAATTTAGTATAAAAAACGAGGAGTCCAATATAATAAACTATAAAAAACATAATCATATAACTAAAAAAAATTCAAATTTATAAGTCTTCTATATATATATATTAATAGGTAAAGTTTAGAGAAAATTGAATTAGAATTTGAAATTATAATCCAATTTTGCACAATGTGTCTAAATTTATGTGGGAACTACACCATAATTATCCACTTAAGTTTGTGCCATGTTTCTACTTAAGTTTTTAAATCTTTGTGTTAAGTGAGTTAATGAGTGCAAAATACTAAAAATCTAATATTAATGAACTATAAAATTAAAAAAAAAAAAAAAACCACATATACTCAATAAAAATCACCACATGTTTCTCAAAAAATAAATAAAATAAAAACATAACAAAAATCACCACACGTTCTATCTTATTAAAAATTAGAAAAAATGATCATAAGTAGTATTAAATTTAGGTAAGAATTTTAATATGTGACTAATTACGTTTATTTAAAAAAAATAATTTGACTAATTATCTATATTTTATGATAAAAATTGTGTTAAAATTTTTTTTTTTATACAAGATAGAATTTCTACTCTAACCTAATCTAAGTATATATGTGTGTGAAGCTCCTTCCTGGAGACTTGAACTTCGGCCCTTGCCCTCCACACCCCACAAGTATTTATACTTGTGAAGTGACCACCGCACCAAAGAGAGCGGTGGTGTTTAATTTTAAATGTATCGATATGTATGCATGAATGCACGTGTTACATGCTTTAAAAAAATTAATTTGACTAATTATTTATATTTTTATAATAAAAAATTTATTTAATTTTAAATATATTCATGCGTTTGCATGGAGTTATATATTAGTTTTTACTGAAGAATGATTCTTGGAATTAAAAAACATTTTTTTCTATAATGATTGAGAATATTTTATTAAGAATAGACCACGTACAATTCACGGTTGAATAACAAAGCCGCACTATCGACGGAATTTCGTAATTCAAAGGCTTTGATTGACTTAAAAAAAAAAATTTATGGGATGGGATGAAAATTTTAGATTAAGATTTATATTTTATATATACCGTTAAGTCAATCAAAGTCTTCTATCTTTGTTATCAAAATTCTTTTTTTATTTTTTTCAATTTATTATTAGGATAAATTTCATAAACACACCTTGAGGTTTAGATTAATACCAATCAAGTCCATAACTTTTAAAATTTGACCATCCCAATCCATAAACTTAGACGGCGTTGCAAGCCGTTAGTTACTTTTTACTTTTCTTCTCTATCTCACCTCTCATCTCTCTCTTTTTTTCTCTTCTCTTCCAGTGACTCTCTCACATCTCTTTCTAATTTCTAATTTCTTTCTTTCTTCTTCACGGTGGCGTCTTGGTGTGGGTATCCTGATTTCTCCTCTCCCTTCGTGTTTGCAGTGGTGCTGTCGTGGTGGGTTCACTTTGCAAATTTCTCTTCTCTCTTCGCCTTTGCAGTGATGATGTAGCGATGGGTTCGCAGTGGTTTGTGGGTTTTAGTTAGGATCAGTGTTAGAGGATTTCGGTTTTGTTGTGCGTCGACTTTGGAGGTTTATGGGTTTTGGTTCTGTGGGTTTTATTTTAAATCACTAGTTCTGGGTTTGGTTTTGGTTTGAATCACTGATTCTGGGTTTATTGGTGGCAGATGGTTACAAAGTTCTGGGTTTGTGTACTGATGTCGATGCTGTTGTTTTGTTGATGGGTTTGTGGCTTTTGTTGATGGTCGGTGGTCAGTCTGTGGACGGTGGTTCTGGGTTCGTGGATTTTACTGATGGTCGGTGGTCGGTGGTCGTTGATCGTTGGGTTTCATTCAAAATTTTTTTTTTTTTTTTTGTTCACTGAGAAAAGCCGTCTTCTTCATTTTTTTTAGATGGAATTGCACTTTTAGTCCCTACATTTTGATTTTTTTCTATTTTAGTCTTTACATTTTTATTTTACCACTTTTAATGCCTAAATCAATTAATGCGTGACATTTAAGTCTTTATCGTCACTTAATTAACAGAAAAAACTGACATAGCTGACGACATATTAAAATAATAATTAAAAAAATCTATTTTGACATTAAAAAAAGTCACATCAAATAAAATAATAGGCAAAATTTGGATGCTGGACTGCAGTGCATGTATTGGCAGAAACAGAACATCTATATTTAATAGGAAAATTTTGTTTGATTAATACATTTCACTATGTTATCTCTAGTCTAAATATCCTTAACCTATTGAATACATAATTGCACAAAAATTGGGAAGATAGTTGAGTCCTCACTCCTCATTAAGATTGACAGGGCACCTATCATAGTTTATCCTGTGTGTGTGCGTATGGTCTGTAATATTTTACACATAACTTGCAATTGGTCTGGTTTCTACATTTTGGTGAATATATGTAGTGTGTTGTTTACGCTATACCAAAGGTATATTGGATATCATTCTCAAGATATTTTGGTTTTGCAAAACATGAGAATGCTATATTCTTAGGAATTAGACAGGAATGTTACATGGCAAACTAGATGCGGAAATCCCACATTACCAAGCACCTAATACCAGGAATCTAAATTTCCGAGAATGCTGATTTTCAAAGGAATAATAGTATTCTGTGAACCCAACGTCATGAACCCAATGACACCTAAAAGATGTGACACACATAAGGGACAATAAGGTTTACTTTTTTTTTTTTTTTGGCTCCCTGATCAATTACGGAGGGTTGGGTGTAAGGAAAATAACAGCTTTTAACAAAGCTTTGTTGGTGATTATGGAGGTTCGTGGGGGGGACAGGGGAAGAGCGACCATTTTTGGAGGTGAGTAGTTGCTCCGAATAACAACTCCACTCAAATCAACTATACACATGAGATTCTAGGTGCTCTCTTTTCCTTTCCAAGGTTTGAGAGGCCCGGCTACCTCAAATTAGCCAGAAAATTTGCGGCTTTTTTCTTTCGATCTTTCTATTATGGGTGGTTCTCGCAGTTTTTATATTGAATCCAAATTTTTTCAACTGGAGGTAGAGGAAGGGGGACGGTATTTTTCTTTAAGGATTTTATAGCGGAGTAGACACTTTATGAAGTCGGTCTTCATGGGTAAGAATGCAGCACAATAGCTGATGAAGAGTACAGAACAGGTTGTTGTTGGGAGTAGTCCGAAGTATTTTTATACTTTCAGAGAAGGTGATTTAGCCTACACCCTCCAACGGAGCTCCAACTCTTTTGGCTTGTTCCTTCTTTTGACTGAACTTAAAGTTGGCGGGGCTAGGAGGTCCATTCTTATTCCAGAAGGCAAAGCAAAGAATGGATGGAGGGTTTTTGGGTTAGGATTGAGGAAGATGTTGGAACCCGAAAACTATGTGCATGATGGTTCTGGTCACTTGAGATTTGTAGCTCAGCCTCTTAGGGATAACTCACGGGTTCTACCTTTTAAAACTTTTGCCGATATGGTGTGTGGCATCAAGTGCAGGTCTGGGGTAGAAATCAGCAAAAGTTGTTAAACACCCATGATAAAGGGAAACGACAATTAGGGGATAACAGGGGAGAGAAGCAGAACTCAGTAAGTGTACAGAGGAGGTTGAATGCAACGCCGGTGAGCACACCAGGTCCGACGACTCTTGGAGGAAGAGTTGTGGGTTCTCGGAGCATTAATGGGAAATTTGATTTGGGAGAGACAAATCCGGTAGGAAATAAAAGGAGATTTCCATTGATATTCAAATCAAATTTGAATGTATCTGTTTTTGGTAAAGAACGTGAATTGAGGAATTCCTACTGGACTGGAGAAGCCTTGACTGTAGAGGTGAATGGGGAAGGAAATAGGCGCGTAGCATGGAATCCTTTTAGGTGGACTAAGGAGTACTAAATGGAACCCTGTGGTGGGCTCAGACCATTTTAGGCAAGGTGCAGGGATTCCTAGTAAAGGTGGACGGAGGTGCTCTGTTTGGGTATCAAGGAAACAGAGGGTGCATGTGGGGGTTCTTTCCAGTGGGTCACGGGGTCAAATGAGTCCCTCGTTGACCCAAACTGGTGTGGGTTCTTTTAAGCCTAATGAAGCTTGCTCCTCGGGCCCAAGAATTTTTGAAATGGGTGAGTCATCTTTGATGACAAGCCCAACACCCCTGGCCTACTCGGTGAAACCTAAGATATTTCTTTCAGACCAGGCCGAGTCTTTGAGTTTCAATAGCAAAGGGACTGAGCGACAGGGAGAGTCTCCGATGCTCGGTAGTCACACCTGTTCTATTGGCATCAGCTCCGATAGCCTCACGGTGGCTGGGTTAGAGGCTGGGATCAATTCCGAAGGTGTCACGGTGAAGCCGATGGAGGATAATCAGAGCAGTCTTGATGGGAATAGCTCCGACAGCACCGCAGTGGATGGGTTGGAGGTTGGGACCAGCTCCGATGGTCTTATGGTGGTTCTGACGGTGACCGATTTTTTTTTTTTTTTTCTGCTGGGTTTAACTCTAACGGTCACGAGTCAGTTGGGTTCAACTCCGATGCTTTCACGTTGGCTCCGGGCAAGACCGACAAGGTAAATTCGCAACTCTCGAAGGGTATTTTCTTGGCAAATATCCTTAAAAGACTCTCGGTTGCGGGTTTTGTGGATTTTGGTGTCAATAGTGAGGATAAACTTGGAAGTGAGTGTAGTGTGCTCGTGATTCAAAGGGTGGATAACAAGGGTACCAGGTCGATTGATATGGATGAGATTGGCTAGCCCAATTTAGCATTGATGGAATTGAAGTCAGATTGTGGCTCATCTATTTTGGGAGTTTCGACGGTGGAGGAAGTGGCTTTCCCAGAAGTGGTCTCAGGTGAGGAGGAGAGCTTGGTTGATTGTAATTCGTTGGTTATTATTATCCCTCTGGGGCGGGCCTTGTCGATGGAAGCGCATAACGATTCTGAGGTATTAGATTTTGGTGGTACATTGGATGTCTCTAATTGGGTGAAAAACAGAATCCCAGGTTTTAGTAAAGTGATTGGGCTTTCTGTGAAACGTCATGAACAGTTGTGTATTGCCTATCTTCAAAGACTAGAAAAGGAGATGGAGGTTATTAACCAGCAGCAGAAGAAAGTAGCCGCTAACCAGAAAGTAGCATCCTCCACGGGTAAAAGGAAGAGAGAGTTGAGGAATTTAATCTCAACGATTAACTATGATGGGAGATAGTGTGTTGGAAGTGTGGTAGAGACAGTTGTGGGGCCATAAAAGTCTTTATGAAGCTAAAAATGGTTTCATGGAATGTTCGAGGTTTGAATGACTCCCAAAAACATCTGGTGGTGAGAAACTTGTTATGTAAGTGGCAGTGTGATGTGGTATGCCTTCAAGAAACAAAGCTTGCCGACATAAATAGACAGTTGGTTTGCAGTATATGAGGCTGTCGGTATGTGGATTGGGTGGCTTTAGATGCTGATCAGACAGCAGGTGGGGTCTTGATTATGTGGGATAGGAGGGTTTTGGAAAAGTTGGAGGTTCTGGTGGGCTTGTTTTCGGTGTCAGTTCAGTGGAAAGGTGTGGAGGACGGTTTTATTTAGGCATGTTCAGGGGTGTATGGCTCGAATGATAACAACTTGAGGGGTGTTCTGTGGGATGAGTTGGTTGGTATTCAGCAGTATTGGAATGTTCCTTGGTGTTGTTTTGGGGATTTT
>JARYZH020002605.1:0-14776 GCA_030021035.2 Notholithocarpus densiflorus
CCCCAAATGTGTAGGGAAAGTGAATGTGTCAGATGAAAGATAACCACTAGAGTGACTTTTATCATCATAGTTGTTTTCAAAAACACATAAGTTATCTTGACATATTCTAGGAAAACAACAAGGATCATCACAAGATACAAGACTATTTATCCTAGACTCTGCATACTTGAAATTTCCAACAGTTAGGGAGAAACAGTTAATGCATCCTTCACCTTGAACCCATGTAGTATTGAAACCAATATCCACTAGCAATAGTGCAGAATATGATGTTGTGCCAATTTCCATTAGAGCTATATAGAAATTTCCGGGATGATACACTATTGTCGGTTCTAGTGCTTTAATGCATTGCTTTGTTGCATTTGCAAAATTCATGGATTGAAAATGAAAAGCTCGAGCTTTAGAAATTTCAATTATTCTATTTGTGCTTTTCATGTTGACTTAAATTTTTTGGGGAAGAGCACTGAATCAATGGAATATCTTGGGATAAGCTTGAGGCTAAAGCCATTTGTTCCAAGACAAATAAGCATGTGAACAAGCAATGTCAATAAGGACCAAAATACAATTGGTACATTATAAAGGCTTCTAGTACCCTTTGTATGGCTCTTTGGTTATGTGTTAAAAATATGTCATAGGCTATATATAAGCGAAAGCTGAAACTGCGAGTTAAATTGGTGGATTTACTTTGAAAAAATGGTTCTCTCTTTAGAATGAAATTTATTTAAAAGTTTGTTGGAGGGTGAAAGCTTCTAATTAAATAAGATTCACAATCCCATTTTATGAGTTTTCCATTTTATTCTTCAATAATTGCACTATACCTCTCTCTCTCTCTCTCTCTCTCTCTCTCTCTCTCAACTAAGATTTCCCTTTCTTCTCTCATCGGTTTCTTTGTAAATTGGTTTCAGTACTTTTGTTTTTAATCTACGTTGGGAAGCCATTAGTTCATTTAACAACAAACTAACATAATCACTAATTTGGCATGTGTGTGAAGTTTAAGAAGCAAATTGGCTAAAATAAGAGTTCATAAGGTGTAATGGTTACTACCCTAAGGGTCCGTTTGATTGAGAGGATGGAAAGATATGAGGATAAAAAATGGAGAGAGGATGAAAAAGTGTGAGGATAGAAAAGATTTTAGTTTCCCTCATTTGTATTTGGTTGGGAGGGTGGAAAAGTGAAGGGATGGAAAATTTTTTTGTTTGATTGAAAATAAAGTTAGTATAAATTTACCATTATGTCTCTATTAAATAAAACAAAAAGTAACATATTATTTTTTTTTTAAATTGTGTATAGATAGACACTTCATTAAAGAAAAAAAAAAGCATAAAAAATTAACCCAAAACTATTTTCTAAAAAAAAAAGGGAACAAAAACAAAAACCAACCAAAATTAATAAGAAAATAAACATATGAGCACCCAAAAAAAAAAAAGAATATGAAGAAAGCTAACACGTCCAGACAAAATCGAAGAAAGAGCAGAAATAAAAAACAAAAAAGAAGCCAAGCACGTTAGTAAACAGAGAAGAAAAATCAAAGAAAAAAAAAAAAAAAAAAGCCAAGCACGTTAGTAAACAGAGAAAGAAAAAATTTTAAAAAATTAATAAAAAAAAAAAAAAAAAAAAAAAAAAAAAAAAAAAAAAACGTTGGAGGTGAATTCTAATGTGAGGGGTATTTTTGGAAGTTCATTTTATGAGCTTCCCCCCTCAGTTTTCTTTCCATTTTGGAGAGAAAACTTATTGGTGGGTTCAGGGAAAAAACACCTAAGTCCCACCATTTATTTTCCTTTATTCCCACCTAACCAAATACATTTTAAAAAAGTTTTTTTTTCCATTTTTTCTTCAAAGTTTTTCATTCACCTTATTTTATATCCAAACAAACACACCCTAAAGTTTAAGGGGTGCCATGGAATTTTTCCCTTAAAAAAATATGTCATACATTAAATGAAAGTTGAAGTTGTGGATTAAGTGGTGCATTAATTTTGCAATAATGTTGAGCCTATAAGTAAAATTATTTAAAGGTTTGCTTAATGGTGCATTAAATTTGCAATAAGTAATGGTTATCTCCTTACGAGGAGATATATTTAAAGCCTTTTTTTTAAATAAAGTTTTCCAAGATTTTCTAGAGTTTTTAAGGTACTTTTAATAATTTATGATATAGAGTTTTTTAAATTCTAACATTTCATTTCAAAATATATGTTTCAAATTAAATCATGTCATGATTCTAATATATATAAATATATATATAAAAAAATATATATATTAAACCATGTCATTAGACTACTAAGTAAAACTTTAAATAATGATACAAAATCAGATATTAAAAAAAATAAATTGACATGTCATATTTTCATTGTTCTTTTTCAGATTTATTTTATTAAAAATAAAAATTTAAAAAATTTAAAAATAAAATAAAAACTCCAAATCTAAGACCCAAGTCACTGCCTTACCACTCCCCCTCATCATTGTGGTGTTGTCACTAATGACACGAGTTCATCTCTGGCAATATTTATGAACCGAAATGAAAGGTTTGAATTTTAAGAACTTCATATAGTAGGGAAACCCTAGAAAATTATTTAAAATTTTGAATTTGCTTTCTGTCCTTTCTTAGAAGACTTTGGCAGCTTTACACATGAAAAAGCTTGATATTTTTGCTAGCATATAATTACAGAGCAATTACATCAGCTTGTGCATAAATGTGCAAAATAGAAAAACTAACTAATTTTACACAATTTGAGTAAAAAATCACCCACATCAGTGGGTGTAAACTTATGTATAAATACACAATTGCTACAATAATCGTGCATATATGCACGGTTACTGTAGCATGTGTATTTATTATTTTATTAATTTCACGTTCGCACCTTTTTTTCTCTCTCTTCTCTGGGCACAACGAACTCAGTGACTTCTTCTCTCCTCATCTTCTTTTTACTCAAATGCACACAAACACACCCACGCATAAACAAATCCACATAGACAAATCAACACAGAGATACACAAACACACCCACACACAAACAAACCCACATGGACAAACCAACAGAGAGACAGATTAGTGCTTGATCGGTGCTTGTGGAACGATCGGTGCTTGACTGGAATGATCGGTGCTTGTGGGTCTTGTTTGATCGGTGATTGTGGGTCTTGCTTGATCGGAGCTCGTGGGTCTTGCTTGATCGGTGCTTGACTGAGTTTGATCGGAGCTTGTGGGTCTTGCTTGAACGGAGCTCGTGGGTCTTGCTTGATCGGTGCTTGACCGAGTTTGATCGGAGCTCGTGGGTCTTACTTGAACAGATCTCGTGGGTCTTGCCTGATCGGAGCTCGTGGGTCTTGCTTGAACGGAGCTTGTGGGTCTTGCCTAATCAGAGCTAGGGAGATCTGACCGAGAGGTTGTGGATTAAACTGAGAGGGAGAGTTGATTTGTGTTCAGAAATGGGTATAGAGAGATGGGTATAGAGAGAGAGCAACAAATCAGAAAAAATGGGTAGAGAGAGAGAGAGAGTGCGTATATAAACGGTAGTTGAGAGAAATAAAAAAAAAATTGAGAAAAATGAATATTTTATTGAAATATCTTGTAAAATAGATAAATTGATGTGAATGTTTTGTAAAAGTGATGGTGTAAAATAGAAAAAGTAGATTTTAAGTGTAAAATAGACAGAATCTTATGCACAAGCTGATGTAATGCTCTAAGGCTCTAAAAATCTAAGGAGATACATGCTTCACTGTTTAATTATGTTTTTTCTATCATTGGTATTAGTGCCATAGGGTTCTTTCCCATTTTTTCCAAGATCTCCGATAACTTTCCAGTAAGTTTCTGGTGGCACCACCAGTACACTCCTCTCATCCTTAAAGTTACATAAAAATGGTGGCTTTTGATTGGGTGTCTGTGCAATGAATTGTCATGTGTTGAATTTTTAAGACTAAAACATTATTATAGTCCTACATTTTGCACCAAATTCATTCTTTGTCCCTAAGCTTTACAAAATTTTATTTTCATCCTTATACTTTTGTAAACATTTTACTTTATGTTATTTTTGTTGGGGTGCACAGCTGCACCTAGGAGTCCAGCCCATATGAGATTCTAATTTCTTATTTAATGAATCCTATTTCAACATGAAATAGGTGAACTTGGTGTACAAGACTTCTATTCAAAATGGTGGGTTTCAGTTAGCTCAACTAGTAAAGTCTTTGATGGTTATATAAGAGATCTGGGGTTCAATCCCCGTCTACACCAAAAATTGATTGGCGTCTTGGTCTGATGATAAAGAGCTATCATCAGGAGCGGACGCCATAGGTTGAAACTCTCTCTAAAAAAAAAAAGACTTCTATTCAATTAAGAATAGGAGTGTCAGGCGACAAAGCTTTTATATAAAGCTTGTGCATGTGCTGTCACGTATAGTGAGAGAGATTCAGAGAGAGACTGAAAAGTGAAACACAGTTTTGAAGCCAACTGAAGGAAAAATATTAGTTCTTTGTGCGGCACTGAGGGAAAAAAGAAAAAGTGATTTTTTTTTTGCTCAAGACACACAAGGAAGATAAATTGGGAGTTTTCTCTAGAAAAATTATTTGGGTGCTACAATCACAGAGAACTGAAGTATTCAGAGTGGAAGATCTTGCTACCGATTTTGTGGTGAGGTTGTATTTGTTCCTAGAGATATTATTGTATTTTACCAATTTATTGTGAACTCAGGTTTTGGGTATAACTTGAGTGTTGTAATCTCTATAGAGGCATTCTCACAAATTCAAATCCCAAATACACCCAAATAACTCTCTCTGACAAATACAAAACCAAAGAACCAAATACAAATCAAAGAATCAAAGGTTCACAAATACCAAATACCAAATGCGAATTGGGCACAAACTAAAGAGAGGGCCACAAATCAAATACAAAAGTTGCAATACACCAAGAAAGAGAAAATCACTAAACCGCTGAACCAAAACCAAGCGGTAACAAACCTCTCTCACTATTCCAAATTGTAACTCACAAAAATCAAAGAACCAAAACAAGAGAGAGCTTGATCTCGGTTTGCTAACACAATACAATAATGATTCTAAATATTTAATTCTAAATCTTTAGAACCTAACATGGTCCAACAAGAGTTGGATACTACTTTGGAAGACAAACCTGAAGGGATGTCAGACAAGGATTGGGAAAAGATTAATAGACAAGCATGTGGTATCATTCGTTTGTGTTTGGCCAAGAATCAAAAGTATTTTGTTATGAGGGAGACGAAGGCTAAAGAGCTTTGGAAGAAATTGGAGGACAAGTATATGACCAAGAGTGTGGAGAATCATCTCTGCTTGAAGAAGAAGCTCTTTCATTTCCAATATTGTGCAGGTATTTCTATATTTGAGCACTTGAATGATTACATTAAAAAATACTTGCTGATTTGCAAAATTTGGAAGTTGATATTAGCAGTGAGGATAAAGCTCTCTTGTTGTTGAATTCATTGCCTGATACTTATGATCATCTAATTACTACATCCTTGTATGGAAAAATGAGATTAAGTTCGATGATATGTCCAATTTTTTTACTATTAATGAGTATTGTAAGAAAGATAAACAAGCTCAAAGGGACACGATGACTAAGGGTTTGATTGTTAAGGGCATGTCTAAGGATAAGAAACTTGAGAAATATGAGTGTGCCTATTGTCACAAAAAGGGGAATTGGAAGAAAGATTGTCCTTTGTTGCAGAACAAGGACAAAAATGATTCTAATGCAAATGTAGCACATGATAGTAATGAGGATTTTGATTTTGCATTGAATAGTTCATCATTTGTTTGCCATTCAAATGAGTGGGTTTTGGATTCAGCTTGCACCTTCCATATGTGTTCAAAGAAGGATTGGTTTTACAACCTAGAAGAGTCGGAACTTGGTTCAGTCATCATGGGTAATGATCAAACCTGTGAGATTTTGGGGAAAGGTAAAATCAAGTTGAGATTGCATGATGAAACAGTTTTTTTTTTTTTTTTAATGAGGTTCGATACGTACCTGAATTGAAATAGAACCTCATCTCAGTTGGTTTATTAGAATCCAAGGGTTTCAAGATTGCTATGGAGAATAGAACTCTTAAGGTACTACATGGAGCTTTGGTAGTGATGATGGCCACACGTTGTAGGAACATGTATTTCCTTAAAGGGAGTACTGTTGTAGGTGGAGTAGCGATTGGGGAGGTTACTTCAGACACTATTAGACATTTGGAGCATGCCAATGATAATACATTGTTTGAGAGTACCAAAAATTGCAAATTTGAAGTTTGTGAGCCTTGTGCTTTGGAGAAGCAAAATAAGGTCAAGTTTAGTATAGTAGTTCATATGCTTCACTATGTACATGTATGGGAGCCTATTAAGGTTGCTTCTTTTGGAGGTAGGAATCACTATGTTATTTTTGGTGGTGACATGGTGATTAAGCATTTGCACAAGTTCAAGTGTTGCTTGGACTTGTTTGGTATTTGCAATTTGAATTAGCTTATAGGGGCTTTGTTGGATGCTGTTGGAAAATTTAGACCCCAGTTGATAGAATTAACAAGTATTAAACCCAAGTTGTTAATTAGATTTATTATGAATAAAACTTGTTAAAACAAACAAACATCAATATCATGTCAATAATGAATGCAGCGGAAAAGTAAATAAGACAATATATGATGACCTAGGAAAACCAATGAAACAAACTAGTTTCACAGTAAAAAACCTGGGAGAAAACCTTCCCGAAAAGCAATCCACTATAATGAAAAGGAGTTTCAGATCTAGTACAAAACCTTTGTCCCTAGACTCTACAATCCCCATAGATGAACTCACAGCAGAAACCTTCTACCGCTTCAGAATCTTTGAACTCTTCAATATATGAACGCCTCCTTTTGATGATGCACGAATCCCAGTACGTGACTAACCAATTGCACGAATCTTAGTACGCGACTTAATCACCAACTTGAAGAAGATGTTGGCTGCAAAGTTCTTCACTTCATCAACAATGAAGATCAAGAAGCACTTGGTTACAAAACCCTAAGGCGCAAAGACGCAGTAGCTTCTTTCAGAGAGAATAAGGCATCGGTCACCTTATGCATATGTTCTCCTTGTATTCTCTTATGTGACGGCCTCTAAAATAAGTCTTATGTATGTCTAGGGTTAGGAAAAAAGAAACCCTTCACAAATACAAAAGCATGGGCCGAAAATCAAATCTGGAAATCTAAATTCCGTAAAACTCGATCGATCGAGGAGGTGTCGAGAAGGTGTCGAGTTTTAATGAATCAGCACTTCTTCACTTGAATCTTGGACAGACTTGCATGGCTTCAACACTTGATCTTGAAATAAAGTTTCTTGAAGTATTAAACACATCCTAGATCTACCCAAATACAAGTAAAGTGCATTTTGTCAAAGAATTAGCCAATTACATAAAATAGTGACATATGTTCCTAACAAGTGAATCACATATGTCCTAACAATCTCCCCCTTTGGCAATCCGTGACAAAACCACAACAAACAAATGAACATATGAGAGAAGTCATAAATCACTCAACTCATATTCACTTGTTGAATACAATAAAATCTATCCTAACACAAACTCTTGAAAAACTTTGTAAGAAGAGAGTTTATGGCAAGTAGACTTTGACAACCTATATTTCTGAAACACTTTAAACAAAACTCATCAAGGCATCTTAGTGTGAAATAGAAATAATAGATTGCATACAAGATATAAGAAGCATGTGTATAAAAAGAGAAAAGAAACAACATATGTAAGAGGTAGGTGAAAGAAACATACATCAACATATAAAGAATATAAGCACAATGTATGTAAACATGGTCACAAAACCGGTGTACAAGAAGAAGGAAGTAAGCACTCTCACTAACAAGATGAAACACATGTTGGGCTTTAATGAATCAGCACTTCTTCACTTGAATCTTGGACAGACTTGCATGGTTTCAACACTTGACCTTGAAACAAAGTTTCTTGAAGTATTAAACACATCCTAAATCTACCCAAATACAAGTAAAGTGCGTTTTGTCAAAGGATTAGCCAATTACATAAAATAGTGACATATGTTCCTAACAAGTGAATCACATATGTCCTAACAAATGCGACGGAGAAGTTTCATTTATGGTGATATGCACTTCTTTGGATTTTTTTTTTTTTTTTGGATAATTTGCACTTTGTTCAGGCTAGGCTCTAAATTTTTTTAGTGCTTTTGCATTTGTAGCTTGAGAGATGTCTTGTCAAGTGGAGACTTGTTAAGGATTTGTATTGGTGGTCTACAAATTTCGTTTGTGAGGCTTGATGGAATTCAAGCCATGGTGGAGATTTGTAGAAAATGGCTTGAATTAGGAGTTCAACTCCTTATTGGATTTGGATAAGAAAGGAATTTTATTCCTTTTGGGTTACTATTATTTGAAGTTATCAAGTTTTATTTGAAGTCTTGTCTACCACTTGATTTTGAGTTCTATTTGGAATATGAGTAATTCTCCTTTTGTGGGTGGAAAAGAAGTCTAGTCCTTCTTGGTTTTGGATATGCTAGCCAACTTAAGTCTCCTATATAAGCATAGTGCTACTACGAAAAATTAGAGCGAGAGAGTGGGTGTGAGAAAAAGAGGCTCTCTCTTGTTTTGGTTCTTTGATATTTGTGAGTTGCAATTTGGAATAGTGAGAGAGGTTTGTTACCGCTTGGTTTTGGTTCAACGGTTTGGTGATTTGCTCTCTCTTAGTGTATTGCAACTTTTGTATTTGATTTGTGGCTTTCTCTTTGGTTTGTGCACAATTCGCATTTGGTATTTGGTATTTTGTATGTGGTATTTGTGAACCTTTGGTTCTTTAATTTGTATTTGGTTATTTGGTTTTGTATTTGTGTGAGAGCTATTTGGGTGTATTTGGGATTTGGGTTTGTGAGAGTGTCTTTACACCAATTTGTATTATCCCAAATTTGATATAGTGAAATTTGTCGGTCGTCGCCCGTGGATGTAGACTGTTGCCGAACCACGTAAATCTTGATGTTTTGTGTCTATTTTCTTTTGAATTAATTTTCTCCATTCCTATTATTTGTTTGGAGATTTTTCTTAAGCCTAAAATATTTTTACAATCAATTTTGATATTTTTGAGCTTCCGCTATTTGACAACATGATTCTCGTCCTCTTCTTTGTAATCTGTCTTCGAAGCATGAAGGCATGAACAGAGAAATGAAGGAAGATAGCAATTTTTTGTTATCTGTCAATCCTTAAGAAAAAAAACCAACCTCATGTTTCAAATCTGTTTCCACTAGTTGCAGATTCCACTAAGGCAAAATGATTGCAATAAAAAAACATTCCCATGTTTTAAAAAGAGCATGGACACCCATTTGCTCTCTAATTTTGCAGATGTAACATAACGGTTTTCTACTTTTCTTCATTGTCTATAAGATTTTTATGAAGGAAAATCAAGTATTAAACTTGCCCATAAGGTCAACAAGTTCACCAGTTATCTCATACTTTTATTAGAAGTATGCAATTGAAATGCACATTTTTAGTTAGTGACCCTGCTTCACCCAGAACACAATGACAAAAACAGAGACGTAATGAAACAAGGAGAGGACTAAAGAGGCGTTGCTCAGGTTAGAGGAGAGAGAGAGAAAAAAAAAATATAGTGAAGTTTTTATAACATATATGCACGGTTACTGTAGCAAGTTTGGATATATGTAAAAGTATGCAAACATTGATGTGGGTCTATTTTATGCTATATTGTGTAAATTTTTGCACATTTTGTATTTTAGACTCACTGATGCAATTGCTCTAATTTTATAGTTGTTTTTTATTTTTTTGTTTTATTTTTTTGATAGCATTCTATAGTTGTTAAAGCTGGTACTGGTAGTGCTTACTATAAAATAATATGATGTGACCAAATTCTTAAAGGAACAAATATACATGTTTTCTATGATTTCACATTCCTTTGTACCAAATCTTATGTTTCGTTGGGTTCGCATTCTACAAACGACCAATGAGATATCTTTCTTTCCCCCCAAAAACAGACTTTTTTTTTTTTTTTTTTAGAATCAATAGACTATTATTTCATTGAGAGTTCACTAATTAATCAAGAAAATCTAGCCTAGATTTCTATAGTTCTAAATATATATATATATATATATATTTTTAAATCAAACTTTAGTCCATGTCAAAGGAATTTGTTAACAGGTAATATAAATTGAAAATATTAATTACCTTTATCATTGTTTTTTTTTTTTTTTTTTTTTGGTAAATTGCAAATTGCCTTTTAGAATTTGGATTTTGCCCTATAAAGTTTGAGAGTATATGGATTTTAGACTATAATGTTTTAGAATTTAGATTTTACTCTCTAAAGTTTGAAAATGTTTGAATTTTACACCTCCAAATTCTGAAACTTCAGGGTGTAAAATTCAAACAATCTTAAACATTAGAGAGTAAAATCCAAACACTCCTAAAATTTAGGAAGTAAAGTCCAAATTCTAAAACTTCATAGTCTAAAATCCAAACATCCTCAAACTTTAAAGTGTAATTTACAATTTACCATTTTGTTTATAATTTTTTGAAATGATATAACATGTGCATGGGATAGAAAATATAAGTTTGAGATTTTTGGAGTAGAAAATATTGCAGTATGTGCATGGGGTAGAGAATATGTAGCATGTGAGGGTGAACTGTTTTGTTCTTTGTTCTTAATAAAGTTGCCCTCTTGCTTTCAAAAGAAAATCTTATTTTAACAAGAGAATTAACATTTTAAAGATAATTTTTACTAGGAAGAATCCTGCAATAGGCCAAATCAATTGGAGGGTAATTTACAATCTAGTGATTTTTTTATAGGGACAATAAGGAAAATTAATGAGTCAAATTGAGTGAGCTGTAAGCCTCTAGTGCCAATTAGTTGAAATCAAACTATGAATTTGGTGTATTTAAAACTAGAGTATGATTTATCCTATATTCTTTACACTATATTTACATATATAACATAATGAAAAAGCGAGATTCATTTAAAATAATTCATTTTGGTATCTAAAATAATTCCATATTTCCTGGCCATCTATCAAAATCCAATGTTGGTGATGACTAGAACTCTTCGATCATTTAAGTATTCTTTTGAGCGTATAGTTACACATGCATCCCATTATCATTCAATGCGTACAACAAGACATGTAGAGATATTCTGTATATTTTTATTAATTTGTTCATTTTACTTACAAAATAAGTCAAAGATATTAATAAAAAAAAAATAAAAATAAAAATAAAAACTCAAACTAGAGATGCACATATAATCAAGTGGCCAACATCATTCTAACAAATTCCTCGTAATTAACTAGACCATCGCCGTCCAAATCAGCTTCTTTGATCATTTGCTTCACCTCTTCATCTGTCAATCTTTCTCCTAGATTCATCATTACATGCCTCAACTGCAATTACATGCGGAAAAAGAAAATGTCAATAGGAGCACTACAAGAAAAAGAAGACAAATCATGTGTCATGTCCTCTACTACGACTAATATTCTTTGTGATGATAAATAAATTAAATACCATTTTTATTTGGTGGAGCAATCACTTTGGTTGAACCTTCAAACAAAATTTATATGATAACACAAATTTAGGTGAGAAGCTCCAATGCAATATTATTTCCAATAATTCATTATGATATTTGATTTGGAATGAACAGAAAGAGCTTTTTGATATAAATATAAATATATATATCTATATATATAAAATAAAAATCAAAATCAAAATCAAAATCAAAATCAAATTTTTATTTCCATAAGTTTCTTTTAGAAATCTCAATTGAATTTTTTTGTCACAACATTGTTAAATTAAAACGCTATCTTTTCTTGTCTTGTTTGATAGATTCATTAATAAAATCTCAAAAAGGGAAATAAAAATTAATGTCATTTTTAGTATAGGAAGAAAATAATTGAATGAGAAGCATAAGCTTATGATGCATGCATGGGCTCGATCGTTAGGTGATAGTGACATTTTGAATGCCTTTTTTTTGTTGTT
This sequence comes from Notholithocarpus densiflorus, assembly GCA_030021035.2. NCBI lineage: Eukaryota > Viridiplantae > Streptophyta > Magnoliopsida > Fagales > Fagaceae > Notholithocarpus > Notholithocarpus densiflorus. Next base: position 11,958 of record JARYZH020002605.1, read on the forward strand.
GAAAATTTGACATTGAGATTTTTAGACATGGGAAAGGAAGATAATGGGGGCAAAGTATTCAACCTCAGTTGGTGATATGTAACCATCTTGGTCCTTGTCAAATACTTTAAAGGCTTCTTTCAATTCTTCTTCTGCTTCATTTTCCTGTAATTACAAAACAAAAATAAATAAAAAACGTACAGTTTCCATCAGTCCTTTTCTTTTCTTTTCTTTTTTAATTGAAAGAAAGGAACACAAGACTGGGAAAAAGATGTTTGGAAAGATTGAAATTTTGTTATGTGATTTTTCTTTAATACTTTACCTTCATTTTCCTTGCCATGAGATTCAAGAACTCCCCAAATTCTATGGTTCCATTACCATCAACATCCACTTCATTGATCATGCTTTTCAATTCTTCCTCTGTAGGATTTTGATCCAATGATCTGATTGCAATGGCCAATTCTTCAATGGTGATGCAGCCTACCGTTTCATGAATAGAGTATATAGTATGAGAAAAGATACATAAACTCTGTTTTCTTTCTTCAAGTTATAAGAATATAGAGAGTAGAGGATCTAATGAGAGTTTTCGACCTTTTTCTTAAGTTTTCTTTTAAATGAAAGAAGTTAATGACCTACAAGCTACAACAACAATAAAGGGAGTAATTGTGTCAAAAGAGTTAGCATATTAGGCAACATTTGAATTAGGCCAGGTGTAGTTCTTGGTCAAATTCTCCTGATTCTATTTCCAGTTTCACACACATGCCATATCAATAGTAAGACAAATTAACAACTCAAAAAAACAGTCGGAAAAATTAATAATTGGAAACTTTTAATCACCAACTACATCAAGTTTATATATATATATATATATATATTTTTTTTTTTAAATTAATAATAATTCTAACATGCTCAATTTTTACCACTATATAATTAATAAATACTATTATCTAATGTGTATGGTACGGGGGATTATACACACTTGAAGGAATAATTACTTGGTCAAATCTGGACACCCAAAATCAGCCCAAAAAGAAAAATAAATAAATAAATAAAAACACCTACTATTAATCTTGTGCTCTAGTGCTAATGTTTAGTTTTTATTAAGAAGACTATTACTTCTCAAGAAACTAAAACAAAAAGCATAAAACTGAAGTATTAAGATCATATTTCCTAGTAGGAAAGCATCAGCTGGGTTCAAAGCCCACTGGTGCCAAGAAAATCTAGAGAGAGCGAGAGAGAGAGAGAAGGCATACCATCTCCATCCTTGTCGAAGAGACAAAAAGCTTCTTGAAACTCAGCAATCTGTTCTTCAGTCAGAACATCTCCCATAATTGATTTTTATCTATGGATTTGATCAAAGACTAAGCTTTGCTCTTTACACTTTAAACACACAAGCAAGCTGGCTCGTACACACTGAGAATACTTTGAAATGCGGATGCCTATAGCTTGACCACACAAACACATACAGAGAGAAAGAGAGTACTCGGGAATAAAGGAATGACCTGCACAAAACTACTTAAAGAGTCTCCTTCAAGGTTGGTAAAACTTAATTGTCCATTCATTACGTTAGAATTTGAGAACGACATGGACAGTCAAAGGTCTTATTTCTTTAGTCAAACATGCTTAAATTGAAAATTTGCTAGAGCAAATTTCTTGATATTTGTTCAAAAAGGTAATGTACGGGGAAGAATTGAAAATGGTACTGAACTTTTTTGAATTTATATTTATTTTATCTGCATTAATACTAATCATTATGACTCTTAATTCATCTTTATATAAATACGGTAGAATTTAGATTTATAGCGTTACATAACGATTGTTCTATACTATCACGTTAAAATATTAATTTTTTTAGACATAATTAAATTTCAAATTTCTTATTTAACGACAAAACATTTTAACACTTAAACTATAAAAAAATCCATTATAATGCTGTGTTTAGTTAGAAGGAAATTGATTTTTGAAAAATATTTTTTTGCATTTATGGGTGTTTGGGGTGATGGAAAATGTTGGTTAACAAGGAATTATTTTCCGGTTGACTGTAAATTAAATAAAGGCATTTATGGTAGAAATTGATTTACGCTTTCATTTTTCGCCTCACCCAAAACTTATTAACCGAACCACTACCACCCCCACCACCGATCCCCAATTATGATTTTTTAATCTAAATTTTTTTTATTTTTTTGTTACATATAAGCTTGGAAAATGAGAAAATGTGAAAAAAACAAAAAAAAAATATATATGTTTTTCATAGCATTTTCAAGTATACAACCAAACATTTTAAAATAATTTCTTTTTCAAAAAAACACTTTCAACTGAAAATATTATACATTCTACAAACCCAAAACAGAAGACTAATCATTTTATTGAATTTTCTTAATTTTATACATAGTGGAAAAGGTCGTCCATATATAAGTACAGAACTTACAATTTTGTCCATGCATATTGTCGTCGGCTGTCACGTAGTCTAACCGTGTATAAATCTGAGTATGACCCACCTTTGAAGATTTGTTGAGGCTGTGCTTGTTATTTTCCCCTATTTTATATATATATAAATATATATATATTTATATATATATATTTATATATATATATATTTTTTTTTTTCCCTTGAGTATGTTCGAAAATCGAAATAAAATAAAACGAATAATAGAAAGGGTCATGAAGAAAGTTTGTACACGTGAAGTTTACGGTTTATAGAACCTTCATATAAGACCAAGTACAAACTACAAAGCGTAGCTGTAGCACAAAATATAAAAGTATATAAACATTACGAACATTTTTTTTTTTTAATTTTTTTTTTTTTTGATACAATGCTGTGAAATACAACCAACCAGACA